>JZLH01S0472967.1:0-15877 GCA_001188425.1 Eucidaris tribuloides
GATGGTGTAGGTGGTAGTTAAAAGGCAGGGAATCTCATTTACACACATCCGCACAGACCAGGAAAAGAAAAGTCATGCCCTTAGGCTATTGATGAAGGACATGTCTGTGAAATCTGGGGGTCAGTAATTATATAGAATTTGAAAAATGTAAAAGAAAAACAGCAGCAGTTTAATGTACATTCTATGGCCTTAGTTTTTGTCTCGCGAGACAAAAATTTAAGCCAGAGTCTAATGGTCACTAAATCTGAGATTCTAGCTCCTGTACTTTGCTAAAGCTGTTTGTTTGTTTGTTTGTTTTTCTAAATGCCAGTGTATTTACACAGTGTTAATTTTTAGGCATGCAAATGAGATGATTACCCTTTAAAGGGTGGTGGTGGTGGTGATGGTGGTGGTTGTGATGGTCGTGGTGGTGGTGGTGGTGGTGGTGGTGGTGGTGGTGGTGGTGGTGGTGGTGGTGGAGGTAGTAGTGAGTGGTGGTGGTGGTGGTGGTGGTGGTGGTGGTGGTGGTGGTGGTGAAGATAGTGATGGTGGTGGTGGTGGTGGTAACGGTGTCCTTGAAAGCATCAGCCCATCGTTTTCCCATTTAAAATAAAAACAGAGAAACGTATGAAATGTACGAGTGTAGTAATGAGTTTATACCACTCTGCTAAAGGGTAAGAAAACGCTGCTGCTCTCCTATTGTACATTAACACTCCAAAAACATGCGTGTTTAATTCAGATGTATTATGTCATGTATAGGAAAGGCATACCACTTTCATAGACAGGCAGTGACAGACAGACAGACAGACAGACGAAATGGTAGATAGTGAGAAATCGCCTAGGAATGTACAATATTGTTTGCCCGAAACCCTTGCTTTCTTCAAGAATATTTTACAAAGAACATGTAACGAAGCCGCCCGCTCTTCTCTTCTTCTTCTTCTTCTTGTCCTCTCCTGGACAACACGGGATAAAAGCGATTCACTCTCACAAGAATATCACAATAAGAAATCGGATTAAGGGATCCACACACTCGAGGTACGGACGTGTATCAATTAAAATGGGTGGCTTCGTCTCGTCATGGACAGTTGCGGAGAAACCACGGAATGGGAAAATCCGTTAGAAGCAATCGGTTGTTTGTTCGAATCAAGGATTTATTTTTTGCTAAAAAGTTACAATAGCGATTTCAGCCGACAGAGTGCAACAGTCGTTAGGAGGACAGCGCATAAAACCGTTTTTAAATAGACGCTGAATTTGACTCGCTTGTTCGTGAAAAAGAGTTAACGTTGTTTATTTTTTTGTTGGAGAAGTGTAGAACATTATTGCTATTATATGCATTGATATTTAAGCTTTATTCGTCGAATCAAGCAAGTACTAGTAGCAGTAGCAGCAAAAGAAGAAGAAGAAGAAAAACAGAAGAAAAAAATAGTAGTAGTAGTAGTAGTAGTAGTAGTAGTAGTAGTAGAAGTAGTAGTAGTAGTAGTAGTAGTGGTAGTAGAAGTAGTAGTAGTAGTAGTGGTGGTGGTAGTAGTAGTAGTAGCAGTAGTAGTAATAGTAGTGGTGGTAGTAGTAGTAGTAGTAGCAGCAATAGTAATAGTAGTAGTACTAGTAATAGTAGTGGTAGTAGTACTAGTGGTAGTAGTAGTAGTAGTAGTAGTAGTAGCAGTAGACAGTAGTAGTAGTAGTACTAGTATAGTAATAATAATAGTAGTACTACTAGTAGTAGTGGTAGTGGTAGTAATAATAGTGGTAGTGGTAGTAATAGTAGTAGTAGTAGTAGTGGTAGTAGTAGTAGTAGTAGTAGTAGTAGTAGTAGTAGACAGTAGTAGTAGTAGTACTAGTATAGTAATAATAATAGTAGTACTACTAGTAGTAGTGGTAGTGGTAGTAACAATAGTGGTAGTGGTAGTAATAGTAGTAGTAGTGCTAGTAGTAGTGGTAGTAGTAGTAGTAGTAGTAGTAGTAGTAGTATAGTAATAATAATAGTAGTACTAGTAGTAGTAGTGGTAGTGGTAGTAATACCAGTAGTAGTGGTAGTAGTAGTAGTAGTAGTGGTAGTAGTAGTAGTAGTAGTAGTAGTAGTAGTGGTGGTAGTAGTAGTAGTATAGTCAGTAGATAGTGGTGTAGTAGGTAGTGAAGTACTAGTATAGTAATAAATAATAAGTAGTACTACTAGTAGTAGTGGTAGTGGTAGTAGAAATGAGTGGTAGTGGTGAGTAAGTAGATAGTAGTAGTCTAGTAGTAGTGGTAGTGGGCTGGGTAGTGGTAGTAATAGTAGTGGTAAGTGGGTAGTGAGTAGTGGTGGTGCGTAGTAGTGGTAGAGTAGTGGTAGTAGTATAGTGAGTAGTGAGTAGAAGTGGTGTAGTAGTAAGTATAGTAGTAGTGGTGGTGCTAGTATAAGATAGTAGTAGTGTATTGGGGTAGTAGTAGTGTAGTAGTAGAGTAGTAGTAGTAGTAGTAGTAGTGTGGTAAGGTTAGTAGTAGTAGTAGTAGTAGCAGTAGACATAGTAGATAGTACTGTAAGTAAATAGATAAGAAAAGTTAAGAGTACTACTAGTTAGTAGTGTAGTGGTATTATGAATATGGTAGTGGTATAATAGTAGTAGCAGTAGTAGAGTAGTAGTAGTATAGACAGTGAAGTAGTAGTAGTACTAGTATTATAATAATAATAGTAGTACCTACTAGTAGTTAGTGGTAGTGGTAGTAACAATAGTGGTAGTTGTTAGTAATAGTTAGTATAGTGGTAGTAGTAGTGGTAGTAGTAGTAGTAGATAGTAGTAGTAGTAGTAGTAGTTGTAAGTAGTAGTATGTGAATAATAATAGTGAGTACTAGTAGTAGTAGTGGTATGGTAGTAAATACCAGTAGTAGTGGGTAGTAAGTATAGTAGTAGTAGGTAGTAGTGGTGGTGCGGTGTAGTAAAAGGTAGAGTAGGCAGTAGAATCAGTAATAGTAGTATATAGTATAGTTATATAATAATAGTAGTCACAGCTTAGTAGTAGTGGTAGTGATAGTAATAATATTGGTAGTGGTAGTAATAGTATTAGTATAAAGTAGTGGTAGTATAGTAGTAGTAGTATAACAGTAACTAGTAGTGGTACTAGTATTACGAATAATAAAAGTTAAGTACTAGCTAGAGTAGGTGTAGTGGTAGAAACAATAGTGGTCAGTGGTAGAAGGTATGTAGATTTATAGTATGGTAGTATAGTGGTAGTGAGTAGTAGTAGTAGTAGTAGTAGTAGTAGTAGTAGTAGTAGTATAGTAATAATAATAGTAATACTATAAGTAGTAGTGGTAGTGCAGTAATACAGTAGTAGTCGGTGGTAGTAGCATATAGTATGTATATATAGTATAGTAGGTAGTATAGTAATAATAATAGTAGTATATAGTAAGTAGTGGTATGGTAGTAATAATATAGTCAGTGTGTGGTAGTAGTAGTAGTAGTAGTAGTGGTAGTGGTGGTAGTAGTAGTGGTAGTAGTAGTAGTAGTAGTAGTAGTAGTAGTAGTAGTGGTGGTGGTAGTAGTAGTAGTAGTAGTGGTAGTGGTGGTATGGTGGTGATGGTGGTGGTGGTGGTAGTGGTGGTGGTAGTGGTGATGGTGGTGGTGGTGGCAGTAGTAGTAGTAGTAGTAGTCGTAATAATAGTAGTAGAGGTGAGGTAAGAAGATAGTAAGAATGGCCAGTAAAAAGATAATTTTCACAAAATCATGTCTATACCGTGTAACCCGATATAAAACACTTCAACTTTATGAATTTGGACTTTGGCAGCTTTGAAATAAAGACTGAACCACAACTTAGCCTGAATAGAAAGATAGATCTAGATCTGCTAGGCCACGTAAATACAACGTTTTGGCCAGTCCAGGTGCACGTGCATCGTACACCGAGGCTCGAACCCACGACCTTTCGAATGTGTATCGTGTTTTCCAACCACTCTAGACATAAGATCCCTCGCAGTGGTCAGATGACAGTCTGGAGGATGCAAATCAAGCACTTAAATCCGCCTTCGATTTTGAGATAAGCAACAGTTTGCGATCACGTGAGAGAACGCGAGATTAAACTCATGCGTTTAAGCTCCTTGCTGCGAGTAAAACTACACACCTTTACCAGGTTCAGTGATCGTAGCACAACGGAAAGGGGCGGGATGGATTTAAACAATAATATCTAGCAATTACAAATAGCACTAGCACTTTTTTGTGCAAAACGTCTCTAAGAAAGTAGAATATAAATACATATATGAATAAATAAATAGACCGATAAATCAATCAATCAATCAATGGATAAATCAATCAATTAATCAATTAATCAATCAATCAATTAATCAATTAATAAACTAATCAATGGATAAATCAATCAATCAATCAATCAATCGATCAATAAAAAAATCAATCAATCAATCAATCAATCAATCAATCAATCAATCAATCAATCAATCAATCAATCAATCAATCAATAAACAAATATCACGTTTTCAACTTGTATAAGGCGTAAAGGGGATATTTTTTTTCGGCAAGGACGTGTACATGTATTATCCATATTTGCTCCACATTGCATTAAGTCTCTAAACCCATGTTGAGATATACCGTTTCCAAAATAGTTCGGGTCTTCCAAGAGCAATTTTATTTATATAAATGCATCATACATTTACCAAAGTCATGTATTGGGCATAACAGAGTAGTGTAATTGCTGGAATTAGCATTAAGTGTCCTCTTATATTTTAGCTCCCTCCCTCTCCCATAGCAATTTGATTAAATTCCAGTTTTCTAATCGTCTGGTTTCGCCCCCTATGGTATCAGGTTTACATGAACTACAGAATGCAATTAAAGCGTTGAGATGAAGGGTTTTCAAGATGCCTCTTATGCAGCGTAGGTCGGACTGAGGAGCAAATCCAAACAAAATATAATTCGTACTCTTATCATCAGAAAGGCTAGCTGGTAAAAATGGTCAGATGGTAAAAGAACAAGGCGTGAAGCTTCAAAGAGATGGTAAAAAGATTGCCCATACTTATTTGTATACAATATTTGTTATCCAACCGTTGGTAAGTTCACCCCTTTACCATCCCAACCATTTTAACCAACCTTTCAGATTGATGTATTACTAGTATTTAAATACAGTCCGTAAGTGCGATATTTTGAAAAAGATTATTCCCTTGAATACCATATTTTGTTCCGCAGTCATCTATACTATTATCATAGATGGACGAGGGATAATGGTTACGAATAATCCTGTTTACGAGATGTTTAGAGGGGACTGACCGATATTCAATTTACACTCTCGAACGTTCAGAGTACGTACACACTCCAGTGATCGTGGATGAATGAAAAAAGAGGGAAAGCCTGGCACAACATAGTCACTCGGTGTGCTTCTTTACCCGATGAAAAGAAGGATTAGTTGTTACTATACTCGATGGTGACAAGAGGCTTCAAAACAGAAGCTATCTCTGCTGTGTCGCGCAAAACTGAGAAAAAAAAACATATATCATAGAGAAAACATAATAATCGCGCGCGACCCTGGTTCTTACAATATCTCTCATGCTCTGAAGAGTCCGTTTATAAAACGGGAATAGAGTAGAGGATTAAAATCACACATAGACAAAACGAAATATTTCCCCTCGGGGCACTGCAGATATTAATACGGTTGTGTGTCCCATTGTAGAGTTAATATTATACCGAGGGAGTGTGAAAAACCGTGAGTGATTACAATCTATGCAAGGGGAATCCTCACGTAGGGCTGTGATTGAGAAGATTTCTGCGGTGGCTGGCCGAGCAGAGAAAATGCATGGGAGATTCGAGGTGGCAAAAGGTGCATTAGCCCGAGATATTCGGAGTTTGGTGTGAAGATTTAACACGAACACGCAACGCAGACACAAGTCAGACAAGACGAAAAAGGGATAAGCCTTTTCCTTTTGGTAAAAAAAAGTCGTAAGGCCCGTAAATTTGGGAATAAAACGAAAAAGCTGTCGAGACGCAACTAAGAACGTAAGCTGGTAACATTGACCAAATCAACGTGAAAATTACTCCGACCTGGCGCGCTTATTGATCGGTTATGACCTTTCCTTTGGCTCCTCTACATTCTGTTGGATTTTATCAGTTTACTGTCTGGTTCGAATTCGTCATCTTAACCTTGCTAGTTAATAAGACATGACAATCTGTAACCTTGCTAGTTAGTAGACACGACAATCTGTGACTGTCTTTCTTGTGTAGTCCACAGGTTCAAAGTAAAAAAAAAACACGACACAAACCTCAGTTTTGATTGTTTGTGGGAATCTTGAGAGGTTATTACTCATAATAAATTAAATTTACAGCGTCGCCAGTAGTTGAAAATATACTTATCGCGAAACTTTGAAGAGCAAACAGAACGCGAACTTCAGATAGATATAAATTAGATATGATACCAGCTAAGTATCGAACAGTTGTCACACTGCATCCCTTTATTGGCTCTAAAAGCTGAAGTTGTAGTGTTGAAATTAACACTCAGGGTGTTACCCAGATATAGTTAATTATGTGAGTAATTTTTAACGCCCTTGGTGTTAAAGGAATCGTAAAACAATGTTTCCAGTTTAAAAAAAAAACCTGATGATCCCCCATGATACCAGTGTCTCTGATAAGGTCTAAAAATGAAGCCCTGAAAAAATTTTATTTCAAAACGATCATCTTTTAAAAAGTGAAAAACATTGCGCAACCATTCATGTTCTCCCCCATAGAGTGCCGTGTGGCGATTTTTATCTGTACATATTTTACAAGTGACAGCATAACTGTCTAAACTTTTGTGTTCTAGAGCGTTTATTTGTCCATTCAAATACTGTCAGATAGCAAAGTTTGACTTTTTTTCTTAAATGGGGCTTCCACAATGTTATAAGGTGATGTTCTTGGCAATTGAAGTGATTATATTTCTGTTAAGATATCACACAACATCTGGTAGCAATATTGGAAAACCCCACAAGCGTTAAATATAACTCCCAGTTTTTTTCATTAATTTTCATTTAGTAAACACATTTATGATTCATGAAGAAACGAGATTGATATTATAAGTAAAAATGTGTCCAAAATTAAATAGGACGTTAAATAACCCTGGCTACGCCACTGCGGATTCTCATCGGGTCAAACTCCATCGCTAACGATTCCCTACTTTAAAGGGCTAGTAGTCGTTCTTCTTGTGACGTCACTGGAAACGATCCCCATGTTTACGTCGAGTATTAAATGGGGAAATCATTACGTTCCACGTACATCATAAATACAGGCTACGGGGGAAAAAAGAAAAACAGTCACTACATTATATTCACCACCAGACCTATTTTGGGTCTGTACATATGGACGTATATCAAATCGATTTACCTTAAACAATCAAAACATGCGATTAGATTTCCACATCTCCGAGAGCAGACCTTAATATAGTTCGCCCGACTAAATTGGATTTCAGATGTCTAACTACGCGAACAAATAAGCGTTATTGGGAAATGGGAAGGCCTATAGAACGTATCCGACAATTTACGTGGGACGAACTCCATTACTTAATAGTCGACCTACGGTATAAAGAATACATGAATGTATATATAATTATGGACAGGACAGTGATGAATAAGTGAAGAGAGAACAAAAATCTGAATGAAAGAACGAAAGAATGACAGATTGAAAGGAAAAAGAGAAAGAATTAGGCAGATAGCAATAAAGACATGTAAGATTATTGATAGATGAATACATGTAGAATGAAATAAAGATGAGGTATAGACAGACAGACAAACCACACTTGTCAGTAAATTACCGTAAACCCCAATTTATTATTAGAGAGCAAATAAATATGAAAATACACTATCACGGATAATGATGGACTTTCGTGAAAGAAATTTACATTATTTATCTTGTCATGTATTCGTTTGTCTGTTTGTCTACAAGTGTCTTAACATAATTACATGCAAGCCATTGAACCAATTTTCCTCCAAATTGGTGGATCAGTGGGGTTTAGGCCAAGGAAAGTCCATAATTATGATGTTGGCTGAAGTCAGCCTGATGTCAAAGGTCAGAGGTCAATGACATGTATGTAGCATACTACTAGCATTATATATCTATCTGCAAGTACGATTTTACACTGGTCATGAAAAATTGGTGGAGTGTGGAGAACAAGCAAGAAAAATAATCGATAGTTTTTAAGTTTTTAAATGAAGTAGTCCGAGATGAAGGGTCAGTGGCCTTTGTCCAGAAATCTCATCCTATCTTTTTTTGAAGTAGGAATGTTCAAAAGTTTGTAACATTGTTCGTGCCATGATACCTTTCTAAAAAGTAAATCACGCATGTCTCACTTCTGTTTGTTTTGCGCTAAGTGTGTCTTTATGAGCAGAAACATATTCTTAAGCATGAAGATCTATACTTATCGTATATAGCTACGTGTTCTCAGAGAGCGATTTCCAACATATAACCATTTTCAAACCAATTTTCGGACATATATTCTACCAAGTACAATGTTTAGCCTCTCCGTTTCATAGATTTTTAACGCAAAATATGATGGCATCTCAGTAGGTAACTTTAAGTTAACGGTTAAAGGAGTCAGATGCAATATATTCCAACCTTCTAAACCCAGGCACTACACTCCGTGGCGTCGCGCGCCAGGCCCAAGTAAGTGTAAATAAGACGAGGGCAATGCATATACCATCATGTCCGGCACGGTGTATCCCCCAGGAGTGTCCTGACGTCTGTTTATACAAGTCTACGAGCATATATTTGCACACTCGTTGTATGCACAGCATGATGGGTGAAGATTGGTCGAAAATTAAGTGAACTCACGTTAGATTCCGAACATCTACACCCCCTTAGCTGAAATTTGCCGTGTGAGGCTAGAGCAAGGGGTTTACCGAATCATCACCATGTGTTCGACATTTTGAACATTGCTATGTAACCATAGCGATTACAGTAACGTAGCAATACGCCATTGGCCCACCTTACCAAGTTTGATAAATATTGGCTCGCACGTCCCAATGAATAAAATGCGGACGTGAGGATGACTGTATCTGACAAAACTGATCATCATTTCCAAAACTCATGTTAAATCACTGTCACGTTGGAAAAATCTAGTTTTATCTGACAGGATAATTGAACACTACGAATCACATATTTATTTCTTTTATGGGATACTTATATTTCCAAATCACGATTTTCAACGTAACCATTCTTTTGTGCTAATCTACATATTGTTTTCTTAAATCAGTAGAACGTAATATGACCAGACATTCTAATTTTTCATTTGAGGTGTAAAAATATGTACGGTACGCTATCAGGAAACAAAACAGGGCCTGCTTCATAAAGCTGTTCGCAAAGTTACGTGTGGCTTTACGAACTTAATGAAGTGCCAAGTTAAATGCCAAAAAATGTTCATATCATTTTAAGAAAGCATAATTAGATTTTGCCCAAAGATAATTAAGTTTGCATTCTAATGCTTGTCAAATGATTGTTAAGAGTAAGAATGTTAATCTTTAACAGATGTGATTTTAATAGGTTGAGAATCACATTTGGCTTATTTTATGATTGCAAGGTTATCGCCGTTAATAAAGTCATGCGTAACTTACACACAGCTTTATGAAACAGGCCCCTTCTTATGTACTCAAATTTAACACGTTGCCTCCAAGATTTCAAAATCCCCGTATACTTAACACACGGCACATCCGATTCGCGTAACTAACGTGTTAAATGTCATTAAAGTGTCATGACCGCTTTAAAAAGCATTCATTAGTTTGGGTCGTCCATCAAGTTCGGCCCCAATAGGGACGAGATTACGGACGTCGCCTCATAAAAGCTTCTCCGGTAAATATTGAGTTAATCTATTAAAACATAATTACATTTCTTGATGGAAAAACAACAGAGAACTCATAACGGTCTACGGGCCAATGTTTGGAACGGTGAAGTGGTATAGGGTTGAGCGTCTTCAAAAGCACGCATGATGACATTTTAAAAGGAGACTGTTTCTCCTTGGAGAAGTTCGCATCTTCCGACCCCATACTCGCTGCGAAATCGATTTAAAATATGGCTGTAATGACAGCTTTCCTTCCATCCCAGTTCACAGAGAGATGAGGAAATTACAGGGCGGGTTAACCCTTTAACTTCTGACCACTGACATCAAAGCAGGAGACTGTTTCTCCTTGAAGTTTGCATCTTCTGACCCATATACTGGTGTCTTTTTTTATTCATTTTGCCCCATTTATGCTGGAATACTCTGTAAAAGCTGTGTTTGATGAGTAAACACATTCTTGTTGTCACTTCGTAAGCATGTTCAGAGGCTAAATGTCGTGTGTCAAATCACTAAACATCTGTGTCCAATTTCTTAACACTATAGGCGTCTAAACATACATGTTCTTAACACATCTTTACCATGTTTACATCACTTTCTAAACACACGCAGTTTAATTGCTAAACACCCTTATTTACAGTGTACAACCCAACTCATATGTGAGAAAGGTTACCGTTTCTTGAGACTTAAACGTGTTTGATACATTCGTTCGCATCGTTCGCATTTTAACTTAAACTTATACAATTAGTCAAAGGTGTCAACAATTTTGTTGATGGCAGTGTTTTTTTCTGTTTAATTTGTTCAGTACTTGTTTTGTGGTCCATGTTTTATTCACTGTTTGCGTGTTACCTACATTTGAAGTTAAATTGTTTTGCTTAATATCATTTTGGAGGATTTATTTTATTTGAAGAACGTTACATGAATTTATGCAGGATCTGATTTGATTCGAATTTATTACCGTGAACACATGGAACATGTCTGCTATATTATAATAACATTAACATTTCCACTCAGCATGTTTTGCTTGTCAGATCTTTTACATCCAATTATAACCCCTTTCTTCCCGCCCTCTTCTAGCCAACGGCTAAAACTTCATATTTAATATTGAGTAGGTGCTATTAAAAAATGACAGACTTAATCTGTCCTCTATATGATAATATTTGACTGAACAAATAAACACTCAGGAACACAAAACCTTAGACAGTTTTGCTGACACTAGCAAAATACATGTATGTACATATTAATTTTGACACAAAAATTAGTGTCCTATGGACAAAACTTTGATAACAGCTGTCTACGGAGGAAACTGGAATCGTCGCTCACTGATTTCTATCTTCTAAAGATCAAAATGATCGTTGGGAAGCACAGTTGTTTTTCCAGGGCTTCATTTTAGACCTTATCAGCGACACTAGCAACATGAAGGATCATGGGGCTCTTTTTTTACTGAAACATTATCAAAGGATGTCTTTAAGTGCAACCATGTTCGTCTCGTCTGAAGCCACCGCTAAGTCCCAAGTTCCACACACTTGTGTTTTACCCCCTATTGTACTGACAGGCTTCGCCCGGTGTACGAACCCCCACCGCCTCCGGCCGATACCCACACCTGTGTGTACCCCGAACAATTGCGGCCACCTTTGTTTGGGTCCTTCCTATTCTCTCGCCTGTTCTACCGAGTATTTGATTTTTGGGAAGATGGGTTACAGAGGTAAAGCTCGAGTATACATAACAAGTTGTTTTGAGTATCATATCAACTGTTTGGTACCGATTGTTAGAGATGGTTAGTGGGTGCTGGACAGTTGTGAGAAGCAACTTGGGCTTAGAGAACCCAACAAGTTACAATTTCAAGAAAAACCGGTTTGAAATAAACGTAAAGCTTGTTGGAAGGCATAAGTGGTTTTTAAAACCGTTCATAAATAGGAGAACTGCTGAATTGTACTTTCCTGACAGTGCAAATAATGTTAGAAGATGAACGAACCCTTAGAGGCGTCAATCCGAGGGGGGGGGGGGCAGGGGGTGATCGCCCCACCAATGAAAATATTGGGGGGGGGCAAACATATCGATTTGCCCCACCCCCCAATAATTTTGACAACTTGAAAAATTCATAATATGCAATGCAAATATATGTTTTAAAAAGCAAAGCACTATAAAATCATTAAACATGGCATAAATATACTATTAAACATTAAAAATTGTCAATTTTTCGGTGCGCTTCGCGCGCAGAAAGTTTTGAACATTTTTTCACTTTTGCCCTCCAATCCGAAACATGAATCGACGCCCCTGCGAACCCTTATAGTACAGTGTGTCTAAAATAGTACAAGCGAAAATTATATTTCATTTAATACATCATTGTTATGGTGTAGGGGATATTTCTCTGCCTTTCAAGCGGGAGAGACTGGGTTTGAATTTCGCCATGTAGCATTTCCGTCTTTCAGCAAGCGCGATTTTCACATTGGTGCCCTCACATAGGAGGAATAGGTACCTTGGAGAAATTGGGTGGTAATAATAATAACAATTGTAGGGTCCCCTTGTCGGCAAGCGTGGTTTTCATAGGTTGTATTATTTACACTAGATATGTTGGGTATTTTTGATAAGCCAAAAGACTATATTTTTCCAACACAAATTATTTCATTTATTAATTCGAGTGTGCCAATCTAAAGATATGATGAATTCTCAAGCAGTTATGTAAATTCACCTTTATTGCCATTATCTTTTTGTGCCTTCATATGTAGATTTTGGACTGTTTGCATCAGAAAGTTTTGAAATAACTTTATGAATGCGTCCTTTGCATCTTTCAAACAAAATTCTGGTAGCTGACTATTTCTTCTTCAAACCTGAGACATGGAACGGAGTGTGAATGCTTCAGTAAAGGTGATGCAATGGTTGCACAGCAGTGACCTCAGTTTACTCTTGAGGGGAGAGCGTCTATGGTCCTTAGATACCATAAAACATTCAATATGGAATATTTTATTAATATTATGTGAATGTTTCTGCATTTGTTTTTCATAATATATTTAATTTAAATTAATTTGATTAGATTCGTATTACAGGAAACAACGCTCTCTCTTGAAGTGTTCATGACGAGTTCGCCCATTAACACCAAGAGTCGCGCAAACGCGATTTTAATTGGCTGCACAAACTTAGTCATAACGGGTACTTTTGATGGACAAGGGTGAATTAAAGGAAATGTAGTGTATCAAAAGAAATAATTATTCTGCTTTAATATCATTCAAATACCCGTACCATTTGAGAGAACTTTATACCCATATATTATAAGCATTGGCGTAAATCCGTGACGTCATCCTATTCATCAGGGGGAGATGGTCTATTCATTCATCCCCTCCTGATGAATAGGGTGACGTCACGGATTTACGCCAGTGATTATAAGTCTCTCCTTAATATACCTTTTTTTTAAACACACTGAAATTTGTAAAGAAAAAAGTGCAAGTTAATCCACTTTGCCTCTCTCTGGCGGTTAGCTCAGTTTTTATACAATGTTCCTATACGCAGTTGGTTAAATTGATTATCACACCTTTTCATAACAGATAAATCTTCTTTTGATGTTCAATTTTCTGCTGCGATGGACCGTGAATATCTTTGAATGATAAAGTTTGCACCTGCATGGATGGTATTTGGCTCATAGAATTGAACAACTTCCATTAATTTGAATCAGATCAGTTCTCATTTTGTGTAAGGGGAAATGACCGGAAAAGAGCATTTACAAGTGAGTTGAAATATATACCGATATTTACATTGACTGATACTGCAAAAACTTCTGTGTTAAAGTTACAGATCAACACTATCCAGGGTGTTGCATGTTTTAGACAGTCGCTTGTCCGCCATAATGTTCCCGGCAGAAGGGCATTAACCGTAAATTTTCTCTAATTTGAGAAATACTGCCTTGTTTGATATTTGCACTTAACAGACTGACAGAAGGATCTGAAAGTATCACACTACTTTGATTTGATGTCAGAAGAGCCAATGGTTTTCAAGTTAGAGACAATTTAGTGTTAAGGTCCTTCTGCCAGGAACATATGCTATGGCCCCTCTGCCGGACATGCAACGGCCGATGGTGTTAATTTTTAGCACCCGTAGTGTAAACAGTAACACCCTTGGTGTTTGAAGTAATAATAATGGGTTTAAATAACCCTAAATAAGACCCAGATTGTTGACATTTAATAACACGCCTGGTATCTATATTGGGCAACAGCACGGGTTTTACATTCAACTTTTGGCAGTGTGCATGTTCGACGACCGCTAAAAAGCGGTGGGCCGTCCTATTTCAGAGTTGATTTTCGGGTTAATAGGGATTTAGTTGCTTTGAATAAAATTGCTTTGAGAAAAATTGGACAAATAGGAACAAAAATGTGTATTTTGAAAGTTCTGTAGCCCCCGGGCCAATGAATATATTGGGGCAAACATATCGCTTTGCCTCCCATAACTTCATGAAGTCTTATAAAATCATAAAACTTAATGCAACAATAGGTTTAAAAAGCAGTGCAGGGCACTACAAAACCTTTAAACCTTACATAAAAATATTACTAAAAACACACACTTTTCTTCATTTTTTCAACTTTGTCCGCCATCCGAAAAATGGATCGACGCCCCTGAATGTTGTCAATTTGTAATGACCGTACGAATTTTCAAGACTTATCAACATTATTAATGTTTGGCCGATTTTTCAGAAAATTTCACCAATGTGTTTCCCTCACTTTTGTTCTTCTATTTAAAGCAACTTAATACTGAAATGTTAAACCCTGGTTTTGCAGGTGTGTGCTAACCAGTTGTCCTAAATACAGTTTGTTTGTTGGACTATTGAATTCATCATTTATTTCATTATTGCATTGGATACATTCCCTATGACTTTCAGATTTGTTTCAATTCCCTGACAAATCACACGCAATCATCAGAAACTGTCAGAAAAAGGAGATAAGTGAAACAGCAGGGAACCAGGTTATCCGATAATCATAAGATTTACCGTGATAAGAACAACCGGGCCATTCAATCTTCTTCTTGACAATCTGAGAAACACAATCGGAGGCCAAAGCTCAAAGACACACCATTAAAAGCTGTCATTCATATAAAAAATAATCGGGACAAAGTTTGAGATTGTTTGAAAGTCATAGAACCATAAGCCTATAACATTGCAGCGCGGGTGAAAAGGTTGGAAACTGGAGGCTTATGTATTTAGAGTTAATACGGGAGAGAGTGACATGGGTAGAAAGAAAATATTTGAAAGATGTACGGTGCGTTTTTCCATCGAAAGAGAAGACAATCTCTTATCGAGTGATCGACATTATATCGTTATCGTAATCAGGCAATATTGTTTAAAAGAGTTTTATATAGCCCCGAAAACTGTGAATTTGATATCAACGACAATGTGTTCTGGATAACGTTTGTAATTATAGAAAGTAAGAAATATAAAAGAGTCTTATTTTCGGTTCGCTTGGACATCTGCTTCGGTTCAAAATGGAATCCCCATAGCAACTTCGTTTAATTCAATAATGATGGGCAATTTGTCAAAGATAGAATTCTATTTTCCACTCCTTGCCTATTATCTAATTATGTGAAATGATTGGCTAAAGTCTACAATTTCGGTTTTATTACAACTAGTTCAATATAAATTCATTATGGTATAGGAACTGAGAAGATTTTGACATCTGTGCGTACTCTTTCACAAAAAGTTTCGCAACTAGAATATCTGTTTCTTGATGCTATTGGTGTTTTACATAAATCTGCCGTACACGACTGTCTATTCTTCGTTTTTTAACGTGAAAAATGTGAAGGAAAAAGTAATATTTAAACGACTATTTGTCTCACGTTAAATGTGTTAATTGTGCAGTCTAAAAAAATGTGCATCATGAGCATGTGAGTTTTACTTGAATCCCAATTTGCGCATTACCCCAGATGTTTGCGATGTGACCATAATGTGTAATGTGGCTTGCCGAAATGATGTATGGACGAAACTTTGGCAAGATGTCTGTGTGTATGAACGTGTGTATTTGTGCATTGTGTATGGGTTTCTCATGAGTGCATGTGTGTGTGTGTGTGTGTGTGTGTGTGTGTGTGTGTGTGTGTGTGTGTGTGTGTGTGTGTGTGTGTGTGTGTGTGTGTGTGTGTGTGTGTGTGTGTGTGT
>JZLH01S0472967.1:56544-68853 GCA_001188425.1 Eucidaris tribuloides
CCCTGGGAAGCGGGTGCTGGGGGTGCTGAAGCACTCCCCAGAAATTTTTCAACAGGGGGTTGCGCAAGCCACCCCTGCAAAAAGACGTGTATGTCTATTTCCTTCAAATTTGGCCGCTGAGCGGTACTTTTTCAGCCTGTTGTTTTGGCCGTGAAACCGCGAAAAAAGCTGTTGATTTGGCCGCGAATGTGGCCAGTTGAAAAAAATTTGGCCGCGAAAAAAAAATTTTTGGCCCGCGAAAATTTTCCGCCGACACCCCCCCTCCCCACTGAGCGACTTTTCGCTGTTGATTTGGCCGCGAATTTGGGGCCGTGCAAAAAAAAAATTTGGCCGCGAAAAAAAATTTTTGGCCGCGAAAATTTTCTCGCACGACACCCCACCCCCTCCAGCTCTGAGCGACTTTTCAGCTCGTCGTTGATTTGGGCCGCGAATTTGGCCGCGGGCGCGAAAAAAAATTTTGGCCGCGAAAATTTTTCGCGGACCCCCCCCCCCCTCCCACTGAGCGACTTTTCAGCTGTTGATTTGGCCGCCGAATTTGGCCGTGTAAAAAAATGTCCGCGGAAAAAAAATTTTGGCCGCGAAATTTTCCGCCGACACCCCCCCCCCCCCCCCCCCCCCCCCACTGAGCGACTTTTTCAGCTGTTGATTTGGCCGCGAATTTCGCGCGCGTGAAAAAAAAACTTGACGCGCAAAAAATTTTTGGCCGCGAAAATTTCTCCGCCGACTACCCCCCCCCCCCACTGAGCGACTTTTCAGCTGTGATTTGGCCAGCGAATTTGGCGCGGTGAAAAATTTTTTTTGGCCGCGAAAATATATATCTCTGCACCCCCGATGAAAAAAATCGTTCCCACGGGCCCTGTACACAGGTGCTACTGCGATCAATGTGTCGTCTGGTTTTCATTTCAAAGTTCGGAATTTCACAGTTTGTTTTCTAACATACCTCAAAGCTAGCATTGTTTGGCACAGCCTTCCTCCGAGGAGAAATATGTGTCACATTGATAATTTTACAACAACAACAACAACCAATAGTAAAATTGGAAACAGAACTAATCCCCGCTCCACATGGTTACATTACGTGGCCACGCTTGGAGGCTCTATCAAAGAAGACTTAATTTACCAATTTTCAATTCCACCAGCGTATAATAATGATCGAAAATCTGGGGGCAGGAAAATGGTGATGAAATGATAATCAACTAAGCTTTGGTCATAAATTTCGCCTGTCGATTAGGTGATTGCGCTACAATCATTTTAAAGCAATATAATACATTGGAACTTCATTCGACCGGGTGCGAGCCCCAATGATGTAATGACTCCCTGGTTCCGCTCCCCGTTCTCCACTGATTTTTTCACGATTATTCAAGTTATACAAGTTTGAATTTTCAGTATTAACTTGCTGGTCACCCGGTGAGGACATTTGTCAACTATAATGAGAGAGCCAATATTTTGTAGTTGTGTAGGCGAGAAACAAATTTTAAACTTGTCAAGATTCCGCGTCATGTAGATGAAAAGTAACCCGAATTTAAAGATATTATACATAGATTTCGTTACAATCGAGAACTACTTTGAATAAGGAATTATAAGATTACAACAATTCTTACTCAGCCCCCCCCCCCCAACCCCCCCCCCTCCATAGAACAATTAATAACTTGCATTGCTTTTACTTAAAGAATCTGTTATTACATTACCTTTTTAATTCGAATGTTGCATTTTTGTGCAATGAAACAGAAATGATCTACCACTACAGTTGTTATTATCGGGACAACTGTGGATAACATGTATCTAATTTCATTTCTTGCGTGATCAAAAATCAATTAATCTACAAAACCCACACATGGAAGCTAGGCGGAAAATATTTGCGCTAAATTAGACTTACATAACACCTTTGTCAGCGCTACTTATTATTGGAAAATTTGTTTCTCTTTACAAAGAATTGGGTGGACATGGGTTTTCGAAATAACTTAGATAGACCGGAGAAATAACTTATTTTGCCCTAAACTAAAAGCCCAAACATATAAATCTACATTAAGTGCGACAAAGTATTTCTCAGCCGCTAACCCTGCGAAGTATTTTTAACTATATGGGATTTGTTAACATTTTGATTTTCTGCTAGAAAGTTTATAACAAAAAATTGTGACCACCGCCAACCTCCTGTTAAAATTCCCCTGTGGAAGACTGCGCGCGCGACAACCAACCAACGCTACCAAGCTACCAAGGATAAAAAGCAAGCCGCTCGATTTAGTGACATGGGTACTATCAAGTTGTACTGCTTTTCAGGTTACTGTGAAAATTACTAATTTTCTAAATTAGATGGTTTAACAATTTCCTTTTACATTTCGTTTTACATTTTAACTGCCGTACAGCTGAATGCTTCGTTCTCCTCAAGTAATAATTTTGATCACGTAAACAAATTCGAGACAAACTAGTCCAGGCTGGATTTACACCCTAGCCACAGTTGTACATAATTAGTAAATGTTTCAATTCATTTTGGTTGTCGAGGCTGTTTTACATCTCCCAAACAACGTGAATTTCCATTGATGGATGTAGTCTTCAAATTTCAAACTTTCACTACGAATCTACCATGGAAGTGACCTTTTTCACTTTTGTTTTAGAGAGTAAGAATGCCAATAATTGAAATGAAAGAGTGATTAATAAGATCAAAATTAAATAAGAAACTTACTATCAACATGTCGGCCGCCTCCTTTGATCCACATCAGCTTCCATTTCGAAAGTACTGGAGCTGGTCTGACAGGTGGATAGTTCGAAATAAAACGCATTTTCAAGCAGAGCAGAACAAGCCAAAAATTCTCCATATTTCACTTTGGAAAACGATGGTAATGATGGTAATCTGATATTACAGTCTGTCCAGCTGAAACTAATAATATCTACATAAACACGCGTGTTATAGATACGTTGGCTAACTCGGGATAAGTTTGGAAATTAGGTTCCGAGTGTGTTTTATTTATACCCAAACGATGCGGGATATTGGAGCACACGGCACAATAGGTGTTTTTTGATTGGGGTATTTGGGAATCCACCGCCGCGCGCCGACAAGAATTCCTTTAGAATTCACGGCAAATGCTGTGCCGACACACCCGGCTGCGTTCTGGCGGAGGACTATTCCGGCTTGGGAGCATTGAAGTCACGTGTCTGATTAACCACGTCACTGCCCAAAAGTTTTGTTCAATCAATTTTGATCAATTAAAAACTATCACCTTACGCCACATTCTCATCTTCATAGGACATATACGTCTGAATTAGGAATAAACTGTAATGATTGTGCAAATTAATTATACCCTGATCTTTTGCTAAAGAAAATAAAACTGAATAATATAGTCAATATGAAATAAAAGTATAATAATTTCTAATGTTGATATAACTACACCACTCCCACGATAATGCTTAAAATCCGAGTATTTTGATTATATTGCATTTCTCACCATTTTAACAATTCAGACTTTTTTCGCAGTTCGCGGTAAAGGCGTTTCTCATCGACAACACGCAGTTTAGACATTACATTCAAAATACGGAAAATATTGCTTTGTCGTTACTTTTTACTACACAAATGATATTGAAGTGTGGGCGAGGGTAAACGTGATGTGTTACATTTAACATTACACTTCTAAACTACAGGGATTTAATAAAATCCTGATCGCCGCTGTGAATAGGGACCAGGTTGGATGTTGGTTGATTTTGGTTGATTTGGTTAGACTTTATAGTCTAAAGATTTAAATCTTAAGCATTTGTTGGATTAAATACAAATCGTTTTAGGATTTAAATCTAATTCCTAAAAATTGATATAGTCCCTATTCACAGCCGGTCAGGATTTATTTTAAATCCCTATAATTTAGAGTGTATAGATACCAGATACGATGTCTTCTTTTTAGCACTTGCGTTTTATTAAAGACGATTGATGTTTAAAATGTCTGCGTTAATTTGTTTGAAGTTGGATTGTGATATCACATTTGATGTACGGCTATTGTACACATTTAACATTATGTAATAGAGGGAATAGGATGATAATAATTGAATGCATGTAAATTTGTACATTTGCTTCTCTAATACCACAGTATAAACATTGACCTCATTGAGAGTTAGAGCTGTATAGCAGGAGTAAGCTCCAAATTTTCGGGGTTTCTGAAGTTAGTCCAATATTCTCAGAGCATTAGTGAATTAAACTAGAATTTAGTTCGTCAAGGTGCTGATTTGGTATGAAGATTAGAAGATACTCATTTCAACACAATTGTGTTTTTCACAGAAATGTCCAAAATTACTACCATTAATGTCAACAATAAACAATAACATTCTACATATCTTCATTAATCTTAACTTACAAGAATCAAATCGCTTCCTTCGAGAATTTTTTTTTTTCTCTTTCTCTTAAGATTATAGTTACAACCTGAATTGTTAAAAGATAAATGGCATAAATCTCGTAATAAGTTTCCTAAGGAAACATGCTTTATCATTTCCATGATATTACCGCGCATCCATAACTAATTTGGTGAGTTCCAAAATGTCACTCATTCAGTCACAAGTTTGATTGTATTATACTACACAGATTATATTCAGTAACATGAAAAAACGTAAAAATAGTTGCCAAAATTGATCTATTTATTACTTCGGAAATAATGCTGGGTTCTGCGGAAATCTATATCTATTTGTATTTTTTTTATCCTTTTATTCCAAGATATCGAATACAGGTAAACAGAGCCCAGGACACATGCAACAACAAATACAGCTCATAATTACAAATCACATTCACAAATTGAATTTAACAAAGGCTTCCAGGAACATAAAAGAAGCTATGTCTTAGAGTATTTGATTATTTGTATATGTTTATTTTGACAATGTACATGTAATTAGATTTTTGATTTATTGCCTACAACATAACTGCGAGATAAATATTTCATCTCTCTACTAATCAAAAAAATATGTAGTCGGGAATATATTTAATTACAACGCATTTCAAATAGGCTCAAATATCAAATCACGCCTAATGCCGTCCATAAATGCGGCCTAAGAGTTTTGGTAATATAAACACACATACGTGCCCAGTTTGTTTTACTGTAATTATAATGCTATGTATCTTGTAAACTTGATGTCAAGCTGGCTAAAAGTATCCGCTGCTTTACATTTCGTTTTACCACAGTATCCTTTCATGTTCTAAGATTGTCAATAATTTCTAATGCATGAGGAAAATAATAACCCCCCTCTCGTTTCAAACTTCACAGAGCAGTATAACACGACTACATGTTATTTCTTGTGCAATCTATACATTCCAGTATACGTTAGTTCGCCTAATTATGATTGACTGACATTGATAATTTCAGAAATTATTAAATTTACAAAATGCGGGAAATGGATGTCTGAATATCATATATAAATTCAAATCTGTGTACAAGTAGTTGTATAGTTGTTAAACGACTTGAGATGTCCAGTGAACCGAAAGCTGCCCAGCAAAAAGTTTGGGTGAGCTTAAATTTTCATTTTGTGTAATTGTAAGCTTATTATTCAATCGACGCCAACAATTATTCCATGTTGGTTTTATATTGAATTGGATCACTTCTCTTTATGCAGGCAACAAAAACGGTTAATATCGCTTGAAGAATGAAACTCATATATGTACTCGGCATCATCAACATGTACGCTTTGATGTTTTCGTCATATTTTTCATAATTTTAATTTATCTACATGTAGATTTGAAGCGAAAATATACCAAGGAAATTGAGATGAAACAGACTTAATAACTTACGCTCGAATTGGTAATTAACTACCTAGGTATAAAAAACCATACTGGTTAAGGATAACTGTCATTCATTCGTCTCATGAGTGATTGACGTGGATTTGACGCGAACCCGGGAATTGGTTTGCGTTACTTACAACAATAGAGGCGGCGGTCTAAACGTCGGCTGATCATTTCAATAAGGCTGGTGTCAAATCTCCGTTAATCGTTTTTAAAGGTAACGAAGATGAGACTGTTTAAATAGCCGCGAATTACTAAGCTCCTTATTATGTTTTAAATAAAAAGTGTAATTGATACTGTTTTTAACTTGTACGAACACGCATTATAATCCATTTGCTATTTCGCGTTTAGGATAATCAAACTCTGGCGTTACGATGGAACAAAAAAACTTGGCCATGGCATGGTTGGCTAAGGAATTGATTGAACACGTGTTACTTGTATAGTGTTACACCAGTTGTGTTTCAGCGTAAATGCGTAAGGTATAGCATGCGGGTACTTACATACATGTAATCAGGTGAATACCTATAATATGAAACCAATTGATCTTACTACATTTTTGACATTAATATTGCAAGAAATACATTATTACGTCTCTTCTTGTCACTTTTGACACAAGTTTGGATGTTAACTACCAGTTGTCTTGCTGGCCGGGGAGGTCGCTCTCCAGAACGACCTGTATCCCACCCGCTGTCAAAACCTCAGAAATGCACCCTAAACGGCCGTAACCTACATTTACCAAATTTGCGACCCTAATGGACGTAACGCTTGAGAACAGCTACCCTAAACGGCGTAACTCCCATTAAATCCACTCATCTCTGATACCCTAAGAGGCGTAAAACTGGAATTCCACGTATTTAATTACTCCTAAGTGGCCGTAAACAATGAAATCAATAATTTAATTCCCCATCCAAACTGTCTTTCTCATCAAAAACATTATTGTTACATTGCAGAACCCGAAAAGTTCAATTCAATAATTCATTTATAATTTCCTTATTTTCAAAAGTTCATTTTGCGAAATGTTAATAGATCTACTCAAATTTGCACCCCTAAATGGCGTAATCTATAAACCAAATTAGTAACCTAAATGGCATGACATTGTGAGAAAAGGCGTCTACCCTAAAGCGGCGATTGCCGGCGATTCGGAGTTGAAAAAGCTACCCTTTTTCCAAAAGACGTCGACGCACGTCCGATGGCCTGGAAAGGGCGACCCTTTACGACGCTTTTTCTGGGACGCGGGTGCGTAGCCAGCGCCGTGTGGAGAGCGACCCCCGGGTGTCTGTGCCAGCGAGCTCATTACCGTGCCATATAGTAATTTATTTCGAGCCAATTAAAACTGCCTACTTTAAATAAACACTGACCTTAAAATAGGCATATCCTGCCTACAACATTACCCAACCTATTCTCAAATTTTGTAGTCTTTTGCCATAACCAGTGTCAATTCTCAAAAAACCAGCAATTGTCTTTACTATCGATTACACTTTAAAATCTCCCTCTCCAAAAGAAATCGGTCAAATTTTAATTGGTATTAAAAAATTGAACCACTATCTCCTTATTTGAAAGAATCTAAAACATTAGTTCAATTCAAAAAATAGATACTAATCATATACTTCGTGCAACATTTAGTCAGTCGTGCCAATTATATGCCATCGTATTGACCCTCTGACCCCCTGACTTTTTTGTTCATTTCTTTTTACTCTCATTTTACAGTACTTAACTGTGTAACACGTGTGCATGGTTGTCTTGTTAGCCTTGTATTGTTGTTAGTCTTATTTTGTGCATGTATTATTCCGTCGATTTCCTAGTAGTCAGTATTAACGACGTTGCTTTGTACTTCAAACGCACTAATCAACGAATCTATGGGACGGATGGGATTTGTGGGAAAGTGCCTCAAAACCATGTTGCCTGCCAACTAGCACTTCCTTTTGTACAACTTTTTCAAGAGTCTTTGAAACCAGAACATATCCGTTTATTGTTGGAAATCATCTACATAATACCAGCCAGCCAAACACCCCAGCTTCTGAAACCTAACGATTCGACCTATATCCCTCACCTCATTAGTGATGAAAGCCTCTTGAACGTCTCATCCTCCACAAGCACATTCTCCCACAATCCTACCCGACATAGACTCCTTTACAATTTGCCTATCAACATGCTAAATCCGTTATATGATGCCGTTATTTGCTAACTCACTTGAATTGCACAGCATGTTGACAACTGCGGGGTGTTACGTCCGCGTACTACGTTCGATCGAGTTCTCATCGGGCTTTTAAACACAATTCAACCCCTACCTGCTGTATGAATAAGCTTATCGCCTTTGAATGTTAAACCCTCCTTAATTTCTTTCTTGCGCTTCATGTTTTTCTACAGTAGAAATTCAAGAGTGCAAATTACAGGATGTCTTCTTCCAATTATGTACTTCAACACTTGTAGAGTCGCCCAGGGTAGCCGTTAGTTGTCCGCCCCATATGTTCATTACTGATACAACAAAATGATTGTATTTCATCTAATGAAAATGTCATTTGTATAAATTATGCTGACGACAAGCTAATTATTGGTACGATTCGTGGTAACGAATTGAACGACAGATATCGGGAGAGTTATCTGTGTTTGAGCAAGGTGTCACGTAATTTCCTAGAATTAAACCACAGCCCAAAACGAAAGAGATGATTGTTCGATTTTCGTCGTAAACAAGATTCAAGTAAACCCAATCAATTCTAAAAGGAGAAGTTATAGAGACAGTTAACCAGTTTTAAGTACCTAAGAGCACAGTCATTGACAAGAGCTATCGTTGGAAAGACCAAATGTCTAATCATCTCTATACCAAAGGCGACACAGAACGGATGATTACTTTCTTAGTGAAAACCATGGCTGTGTAATGACATTGCATTCTGTTCAACGATCCGGATAATTTTCGTTTCAACGGGGAAATATTTTGTCCTGTTGATACAGATCAGTTTTTAATAAACTAATTCATTCATTCATTCGTTTATAATTTTCAGAACAACTTGGAGAGATTTGGATACCTTCCGCCATCGAACGAAATTCCAGGAGCCGTGCAAGACCTCCGTAACTTGACAGACGCCCTCATGCGGTACCAACGATTCGGCAACATTAGTCAGACTGGTAAGTATTCATTGTCTTTTCTTTTGTAATATTACCTTGCATGGTTATTTGGAACGAACTGTCCATGGGAAAATTGTCTGGTACCTATCAGTCAAATCACTATTTCATACGCATTTAATACAGGATGACCCAGAAAAAAAGAACAGTTACATCTACGGTTATTTCCAAAATTAATTGCTCATCTTTTTTCAGTTCATCTGGTAGACTATTGTTTTTTCGTGAGTAGAATGACACCAAGATCATCTACTTTGGTAGGGTACTTATAGGGCTGTTTTGGGGAACCAATGTAAATTTGGTATGCTAGCGCCAACATAGCCTAGTATCTATGGCGCCAGTGTGGATTGAACTGTCGTAGCCGAAATATATGTAGAGTCCGTTATTGGCGTCTTGAAAAATGTAGACGAAACAAATTGAAAGGAAATTGCCAAACGTTGTACTTTCTATGAAATGTGATATTGAAATGTTTAAACAAAGTTTTTAATCCTCTGTGTTGTAGGTGTTCTAGATAATGCCACCATCCAGCTGCTACAAAGGCCTAGATGTGGTGTACCAGACGTTTTGCCCTTCAGCACATCCGGTACAAAATGGTTGAATAATCAGATTCGGTATCGCTTCGGCCAACTTACACCCGATCTTGACGCTTCGAGTGTTCGCAGTGAACTCCGGAGGGCGTTTCAGGTAAATTGAGCTTGTTGTTGTAGTAATAACTGACAATACTTATTGTTTGAAAAAGTTATATCCCTTTTGTTTCATTACGAGTCTTCGTGTAATTCAATCACTTATGTTAATTATACTATTGGTTAGTTCTGGTAAATATATCTTCTTTTTATCATATTGTTGGTGAACACTGAGGCCAACTATGGTAACTGAAATACACGATGATGCATACAGAGACGTATGGGGCGGGAAAGGGGGAAAGGGGGACACTGTGCAGCCAACAAATTTCAAAGAGCAAAATTTGGACAAAATCAATGTAAAAATCAGGCAATATCGGTAAAAATGATGCATATCGCAAAATAATATTCATGCACCAAATGCACTAAGTATGACAAAACGTAATTTACTGTTTCTTTTTTCTTTAACATATTCCTCAATTGTCAGTCCTTAATTTTAAATTTTTCCTTTCTATCTTGATTAGGTCTGGGCCGACGTGACACCACTGACATTTATCGAAGTTGGACCGGGTCAGGCGGTCGACATTGATATCTCGTTTGGAAGCTATTCGCACGGCGACAGTTACCCGTTTGACGGCCAAGGGGGCGTCCTAGCTCACGCCTTTTTACCTCGCGGCGGAGACGCGCATTTTGACGATTCAGAGACTTGGACCATCAATAGCTATTACGGTAAGTTTACGGTTTAAAAAAATGAACGAAATATTACATTTTTCATTCCGTCTAAATGACAATCGATAGTTTAAAACCCAATCTCATCTTCGTACCGACATTCACTGTAATGTAATTCCAGGATAATTGTAAGCGGGGGAAATGAAGCACAATTAAAACAACAATAACGACCACCACTACGACAATGACAAGAACGTTATCGTCTCAAAGATGACTAACACTACGACAATGACGAGAACGTTTATGTCTCAAAGACAACAATAACGACTACCACTCCCGGGGGGGGGGGTACTTGCCTAGTAAGGTGAACGGGAGTGTGCCGCTCTAGTAGGTGACTTTTTCGCAAAAAAATCCTTAAACATGGATATGGTTTTGGGGGAAAAAATCCTTAAACATGGGTCATGATTTTGAAATTTTTCGATTTACACTAGATATTTTCGCCTATTTCATCGCTAAAATGCTAAAAAAAAGGCACACTTTCTTGATAAAAACCCTTAATAATAGGTACCATTTTCCGCCAAAATGACCCTTTAAAAAGGTCGGGTTTTTCGACTTCAAGAGCACACCCCGTCGGAACCAAATCTGGAGTACCCCCCCCCCCCCGGGGAATACGCCACTACGACATATAACGAGAAGCGTCAACGTCTGAACGAGTAAGCAAAGTTATAGGGTACACGGGCACGCTTTCCAGGGGACCCATAAAACCTATGTTAAATGCAGCAACTTCAAAGCACTCTCAAAATTTAATGCGAAACGTAGATTTTCTTAAATCGAAGCAGGTGGAAGGGAAATTATGTCTGGCTTCCAATAAAAACGATGATTTGTGATGTTTTTCGCAGCTCTAAAAAAAAGTTAAGCGCCTCCGTTCTATACTAACCATGCAGAATCTAGGCTAAATGCTAAAAATAGCCAACTTGTAACATTGCACTAAAAAAATCACTAAAAATACTACAACCCTGATTTATCCAACTTGTGCACACCTGTAGAAGCTATAGTCCTCGCTTAATATATCAGACCACAAAATGGGGTAAATTTCTGCTCTGCTTATTTTTAACACTTTGGGTGCTGGGCTAAAAATCCACGTGTGTTAACCAGGGACTGGATTGTTTTGGGCTAATGTGTATAACCTTTCCAAATTGTACGATTTTCTGTAAAATCGCAAATGCTATCAAGACAATACATTTTAACTCATTTATTTGGTTCATTGTGTATTCATTTTACCATAAATGTCATTGGTAGGAACTTCAGTGACATTGTCATTGGAATTAAAAGATATGAATCCGATTGTCTTCTCGGCGAACAGGTTCGCCGATAGTACCTGAGTGAAGTCAACCCTGGGCGAACAGGTTCGCCGATAGCACTCAAAGTGTTAAAGATTTTTTTAGTGCATCCAGGCAATTACCTCATCATTGTACTTCCCGGTAGGCATTGCGCCTCTCAATTTGTGATGTGCGCCCTATATCTACCACGACGACAATAACTGGACGATAACCTAATCATCATTAACAACAACAACCCCGCCACCAACGAGTCAACCAATCAACAACAATCACACTCGTTATTTTACCTCTTTCCTTCCAGGTACAAACTTATTCTGGGTAGCTGCGCACGAATTCGGACACAGCCTTGGCCTGTACCATTCTGACGTGAGGTCCGCATTGATGTACCCTTATTACGGTGGCTACCAACCCAACTTCCGACTGGATCGGGATGACATCTTAGGAATGCAGAGCCTGTATGGACGTGAGTATTTTATACCGAGATGGTGATACATTTGCCGTCACTGTATTTGACCCTTTTCATCATCTTCTTTCGCATTTTCTTGATCATTTCTGAGTAATCAGTTTTAGTAAAATGAGCGAATTATATGATTGATACTGAATTGTTTGCGAAAGTGATTGGGACTGGGTGTTTGAGATTGAGTGAGTAATCATTGAATTGAATTGATTGATTGATTGTTGTTAGTAGATTGATTGACGAAGGATTGATTGATGCATTCATTGATGAAATCATTGGTTGATAAAAGTTTGATATCTAGAATTCATTGCAAGTCCTTAGAACATTATTTAGAGTAGAGTTTATTTATTGTTGTTTATTTATTTA
>JZLH01S0472967.1:71760-89260 GCA_001188425.1 Eucidaris tribuloides
TTTTTTTTTAATGCAAGACATGTTTTTTTTTTAAATTTGATTGACATGCTTAATATGTGTAATTTACCCATTGTTGTACCAAATATGTTTTTACCAAATATGATGGATCAATATATTTTTTGGTCAGCAAAGGTTGGTAGTTTTGTAAACCTGTAATGTATACGTACATGTACCGTACAGTATATAGCAACACAAGGCAGCTTTCATTTACAATATTCTAAATATCTAACGATTTCGCATAATATCTGTCATCTACAGGTCTATATTACTGGCGTTTCGACATTTCTCCGCCCTTCAACGGTCGGATTCAAACCCGTTTTGGATCCTCCTTCCCCGATGTTGTCGACGCGGCATTTCAGGATACTTTCTACACTTATATTTTCTCGGTAAGTCCATGCTGAGGTTTTTAATTCGTAGATTCGTTGCTTCTCTGCATCTTTTCGACCGTTTAAGAGAAGTTGAGCTTCGGAGGGGTCAAAGAGATGGAAGCAAATTTAAAGGATTGTGATCAACTTTACGATAGAAACGATGATTTCATGAATACTAGATGGAATAATGATATGATATCGACATTTATTAGCCAACCGGATATTTGATTTTTATTAGTTTATAAAGATACAAATACAAATAATACATCATTTGAGAAAATTGAAATTAAGAAAGTGACAAATCAACAACAACAACAACAAAACGAAGAAAATTATTAATAGTAATCATGGACATGGATGACCATGCAATAAATACAATTTCGTGTTTATCGGTCAGAACCAATTCACATTATTTACTGAGCGGTTCCATGCGTACACTGTATTAGCTTCGTTTTTAAAAGTTGTTCAAATTTCACTAAATTATTTTCATGAAGGTTTGGAGCATAACCAGGTAACATACCGTCTAGTATGTTCAGGGTTGTATTTTGAAAGTAAAACACCTTTCAGTATAGTCTTTATTGACAACTTATATTAAGCTGTACATCGTCGGTGATACATGAATTATAAATCCATCATTATTTTTCTTGTTCACAGGGATGTTACGTGTATCAGTACTACGGTTTCCAGTTTCGCGGGTCCTACCCTATCAACAGAAGATGGGTTGGCATTCCATGTGAAATCGACGCAGTCTACAAATCAATCGACGGATTTACATATTTCTTCAAAGGTACATTACTTTACACTGTTTTATTTCTTTACATTGTTTTACATGTCTAATCCTCTCTGTACAACTACACCAAAATGTATAAACCTTACATGCGATACTCTGATTTGTGGTACCGAAAGCGACCCAACTTTTGTATTTTGCAACAGTATCTGTTTCACAGCGTGAGATTTTCAGGACATTAATAGAAGATATAAGTCAATCTAAAGAAAAATAAATAAAAAAAAATATTCGCCGTGTATTAAGACTACATGTGGTCTGTACTCATTCATCGTAAGAAAAGCGATGGAAAATGGATACTGTCTTGTAAAGAAAGGAAAGTTAGATGAATTCCTGTTTCTCGCAAGATTATGCATGGGAATGGCACTGATTTAGAGAAACACTCAGCCACGTGAGGAGCAGTAAAGTATAGTAAGAGAAGGTGATGCTTTATTCATGAGTACAAACCACAATAATTATAAACCCTTATCTGTCGGAATACATATCTTATTCTCTGTGTTTCTTCCAAATGCTATTATCTTATTCTTTGTGTTTTTTTCAAATGCTGTTAGGTATTTCAGATTTGTTTATATTATGTTTGTTTCTATCATATTTTTTTTTTCAATACAGATCAATACGTTTATAAATTCCAAGAATACGAACTGCGTAGCCGCAGACGAATCACCTCCACTGGATTCCAAAACTTGCCTAGCGACCTCTACGATGGAGTCGATGCAGTATCGACTTTCGACGACAGTTACGCGTATTTCTTCAGGAACGGTCGTTACTACCGAATGATCGACGGAGCCAAGCGGTTTGAATTCGCGTCATTTGACGTCATTGAAGCTAAACTTCCGGTTTGCAGAAATCTCAACCAAGAAACCTGTTAACGAACTGTCTTTAAATTATCTTGTGTTGTCCATTCGTCTGGATTTTTATTTGGACGACATTGAACGATTTTAAAGAGTGTTTTCCCTTTCATTTTATGGATGGTAACATTCTTTCCAAAACTCGCTGAATTATCGATTTTGGACGGATTCTTGAAGGTGTTTCTTAAGGTATATTTGTAGCAATGACGTCATAGTGTCGAGAAGTGTTGAACTCATTTTCAGATTCCAGAACATTCTTGGCAGATACGGAGACGGAGAATTATTATTCCATTTTTGGTTGGTACCTACGGAATAATTATAGGACCACTGCATATTTCTGCATTTTACAAGCATCAATGATTACAGAAAGTCAGACTGTGATTTTACAGCTCAGAAAAATCGGTAAAGAGAAACCAAATTGCTAATTGGCGTTGTTGACTTACGAATTATTTCAAATGCATATTAAATTGCACTGTAATACAAATTCCTAGTAAAAAGTTTACTTTTATTTTCAAAGCTCGAGTTGCCTGACGGACATGGGTCCACGAAACAAAATTATTCACCAGTATTGTTAATTCCGCACAATCATTAAACCTTCGAAATGAGAGGTGATTTTTGTGCTACACCATGCCAGACTTTTTTTTACATGTGTACATGTATTTTGGAGACGCTAACTTTGTAAATGTAAAGAGTATGTTGTGCATACTATACATATCTGGTGCTTACTGCATACATTAATGTTATATGATTCAGTGTGTAAGTCATAGGGTAACAGATCATGAATGACTACATAGTTTGTTTGTCATGGTTGAGGTGGATTTGAAAAAACACCATGGAGGTATGAAACACACACACAGAAACTTTTCGCCGTATTAACATTAACAAGTAACCTATTCTATATACCTTGCCATTTGATTCAATGCACAATTCTTAAATATGTGTCTGTCTTTTAAAACTATGAACCCACGAAACCCAATGAACCCATTGAATTTAGCATGTCTTGAAATTAAATTCTTCTAGATCCTATGCTATAAAACGGTTTTGTAAACATTATACATCCTGTTATATGAACCACACAACTCTTGTTTAAAATGTGTGCACAAGTTGTGCAATTAATTGTAAACAACTTTGTGTATAGTTTACAAAACTTGTGGAAAAAATATTTTGGACCACACTTATGTGGTTCTTATATTAAGCAGGGTTTTATAAATTTTATACAACCTTTATTTTACAGTGGTTGTGTAGGAGTAGTAACTACTATGTGAAGTTCTTTTATAGGTCTATCGTGCAATATATCTATACCCAACGATTTTGCCGTATTTAGATTTTCGTAGAATTGATCAAAATGACATGTATCAAGAGAATTAATTGCAAATATGGTTTCACTTGCATATTGCTGATTTTACGGTATATTCCTGGTACACTCAGGTTCATAACTGAAAAGAGTGAACTACCGTAAAACGAGAGTAATTTGCCTTTACAGAAAAATAACGATCTCAAATTCTCGCAAGAACTACAGTGTAATTTATATTATACTTTTGAACTCTATAATGCTTATTTATTCTGTGCAAATACCAGTAAGTTATCGTATGTACTTACATTAATAAAATAATGAAACATATAAAATCAGCTCATTTGTTTTGTTTTTACAGTCTGCCCTATCATGGTTGTGCGCGCATTCTGAAGATGTTGCCTGTGTCAAGTGTTGTACGGTGTCTCTGGATTTCGTGAGAAGTGGTTGGCCGCAAATTTGAAAGTACACTATTGACATTTTCGGTATTCTTTTCAACATTATCTGTATACCAGGATGTCATGTTTTATTTTTCTTTATTAACGGGAAGAGGCCGGAATTTAAAGAATGTATAGTCCACTGACATCCCAGAGCGGTATATATACACACATAACTGTAACGCAAGAAAAATGTTGAAGCAGTGCACATTTTCAGAGGCATTGTTGAAAGAGTCAATCTGTTGTCATTGACTGTTGACAAGGGTGTTGCGTGACAAGCCATTTGGTAGTTGCGCGCGCATTCTGAATATGCATGAGGCTGAGGTGGTGCCATTTTGTGGCATCTGTGATTCTTGTGTGAGAGGAGTATGGCGTTTGTGGCATTTGAAGACACTATTTGCCATTTTGAAGTTCTGAACTGATTGATTTTAAACAGTTATGAAGTGATGTGCTGGTCTATAAAAGGGAAGAGGCCAGAATCATAAAATACATTCCTGTAAACCACCCAAAAGCGGTGCAATAACAGTAACTCAAGGGAAATGCTTCAGCGGTGTGCATTAATAGATCCACGAGTCAATCTGTTGATATCATTAAGACTGTGGACAAAATTGATCTTAGACTTTAATCCAAGTTTCAAGTTTGCGAAATATTTATTATCCATACATATTCAATACATTTTTCATTAATGAATAAATATGCGAGAGGCGAAACGTAAACTAAAAGTTCGTGTTCAGCTGACACCCTTGCTGAACATCAAACGTAAAGATTTACAAAGACAAAAGATAAAAGCAAACAGTTTCCAATACAGTATGTAACTCGAGAGTATCAATAACATGTGAGTAATACTGTATTGACAATAATTTGAACAGTATAGTTCATTAATTCTTCATTCTTTATAAAGTATACAAGTCATAATTTAATAACAAACAGGCGCGGTTCTACGGGGGGGCTTTGGGGGGCTTGAGCCCCCCCAAAAATCGCTCAAGCCCCCAAAAATTTTCGGACAAAAAAATGTTTTTTATAGTGAAAATATAATACATATAAAGCGATCTAGCAAAGATTAAGATGGAAATAGAAGAAGTGTATAAGACTTTATAAATATGTATTTTACCATGCCCAGAAACGCGTCTTTGTTCTTACATATTTTCAAAAAGTTCCTACAGCTTCTCGAGTGCGCTTGCTCCCTCGACTACCCCATACATTTTTTCACATAGCTTACTACTGTCATGGCTCTATGAAATAACTAACAATATTCCCAATAATTATTTGCAGTAAATATGACGTTTAAAATATGTTTTTACTGCGCTAGAAACAGTCTTTGCTACGTGTATTTTAAAACATTTCCCTTGCCGTGGGTTCCCCTCCCACACGCCCGTCCTCCCGCCGCCCCAGGTCGCAAGTATGAATACCGAATTAATTTTTCACATACTGAACATCTTTTCGAAGTCGCTGAATCTTTATCAAATATAGACTTTAAAATATGCCATTACCAAGGCCTCAGAAACACTCTTTTCTGTCGCAATTTTGAAAAATTTCTAACGTGGGAAGGGGAACCCCTCTCACACACACAACTCCTCCCGCTCGCGTCGCTTAAGCTCCCTCACAGTATGACTACTACATACAGTTTTCCACAATACTTCATGTAGGCCTACATCTCTTTAGAAAATCCTGACAACATCTGTAATAATCTTTACAAAACCTCCAAAATATAGATATTACCCAAATCGCTAAGAATCACGTATTTTCTATGTGTATATTCAAAAATTTTTCTAGCCGCGGGAGGGGATATCCACACCCTCCCCCCACTCGGTTGCTTCAGCTCATTCGCAAGTATGATACCCGATCCGTAATCTTAATAAAATATACCATTGCAATATGTATTTACATATACCTAGAAACCCGTCTTTTCTATGAATATTGGTCAAAAAGCTCCTTCGTGGAAAGGGGTATGCTCCCCCCCCACACCCCATCTTCCCCGTCGGTCGCTTCGCTCCCTGGCAAAGTTAGAGTACCCAATTACCCAGTTTTCCATATACTTCCTGTACATGTTTTTGAAAACCTGACAACAATCCCTAATAAATCGTCATGAAATATATCTTATACAATAGGTATATACTATGCCATATAGAAACCCATCTTTTCTATGGCGTATTTTCCAAAAAGTTTCCTGAGCGTGGCGAAGGAGGTTGTCCGCCCTCCCACAACCCTCCCGCCGCTCGGGTCGCTTCGCGCTCCCTCTGCCAAGTTTGAATTTCCCTTGATAAATATACCATTGCAACATAATATGATATTTACCATGTCTAGAAAAAACAATCTTTCTATGCGTTTTTCAAAACGTTCCATACTGGTTGGAGGGGTGCCCCCTCCCACATCCTCCTCGAAAAGTATGACTTCCAATCCCTAATCTTGACGAAGATTACCATTGCCCCCCCCCTAAAAAAATGTATTTACCAATGCCCAGAAACCAATCTTTTTCTATGTGTATTTTCAAAACGTTCCTACCGTGGCGACAGGGTGTCCCCTCTCTCAAACCTCCTCCCGCTGCGGTCGCTTCGTCTCCTCGCAAATATGACTTCCCTTGATAAAATTATACCATTGCCAAAATATGTTTTTTACCATGGCCTGACAAAAACATTTTTTCTATGCGTTTTTTCAAAAGTTCCTACCGTTGGAGGGGTGCCCACTCCCACAACCCTCCTCGCAAGTATGACTCCCAATGCCTCAATCTTGACAAGAATTATACCGCATTCGCCAAAAAAATGTTTTTCCACATGTCCTGGGAGAAACGCATCTTTTCTATGCGTAATTTCAGAAAAAGTTTACTAACGTTGGAGGGGAATACACTCGCCCCATTCGGAAGGTTTCGCTCTTCCGTCGCAAGAATCGAATCGGCCCAATTACAATTTTCACATACTCCTGTAATCTTTTGGAAATAATCCCGAATAATCTTCATATAATATTACCTTTCAATATGTATTACCATGCCCAGAATCACGTCTTTTGTATGCATATTTTCAAAAAGTTCCTACCGTGGAGGGGGTATCCCCCCTACCACACCCTCCCCCCGCTCGGTCGCTTCGCTCCCTCGCAAGTTTCCGTCAAGCCCCCCTGTAGCCCCCCTAAAATTTTTGCTCTAGAACCGCGCCTGATAACAAATACAAGCAAGCAACCACTCTCTAGCATAGTGCTTCGTGTAGTGTTAAAAAATTGTGTTGGCAGAGGGTCGAAATAACCTCACGAAACTGCTAAAAGCGTGAACTTCAGGCCGGCCCGAGCCCCTACGAAGGATTTTAAGGCGAGCCCCTTGAATTCACCCGCTAGAGTTCCGCAGCCCCAAAGGTCCGTTTTCTTCTCTTACACCTCCCCCCCCCCACCTTTGAGAAATCCCTCATACGGGCGTGATATGTATCTCCTTGTAGTGGCTGTATCTGTGTGTGTGTGTGCGCACTCACGTATATGTGTATGTACATGTACAGGTACATGTATGTGTGAGTTGTGTCTGTATGTGTACGTATGTGTGTGTGTGTATGTGTGTGACTGACTGTGTGTGTGTGTGTGTGTGTGTGTGTGTGTGTGTGTGTGTGTGTGTGTGTGTGTGTGTGTGTGTGTGTGTGTGTGTGTGTGTGTGTGTGTGTGTGTGTGTGTGTGTGTGTGTGAGTGCATGTGTGTCTGTGTCTGTGTGCATTTGTGTGCAGACGTATGTAAACTCCTCAAAAAAGGTCCGCAACTCAGCAAAGATATCTCTCTGTATATATTTTTTTATATTTAAGTCTTTATTGATTTTCAAGATTCATGGATAGCAAGCATAACAATCAATAACAAATTACAATAATTACAAATGAAAAAAGAAAAGAAAGAAAAAAAAGGACAATGTACAAAAGTACATAATATGTACCCTAAAATTATTTAAAGGCTTTTTATAAGTATATATTTGATATAAATATCGTTGTAAAGCCTGTCTATTTTTCTTTACAATGATACCTCATTCTTATGTATTCATGGAATGTGTAAAAATTTTAATAAGGAGCCAAGTCACAAGTGGAAGGTTGTAAAATGCATTGATGACGTTCACCCAGTTCAGTGTGTATGGAGAATGGATTGTCTTTAATGATGTTGTGATGGTTTTTTTTTTTAATGAAGTTTTATGCGTTGTTTCTACATCTTATTATGAATATTAAATGTGAATTAAGTGGATATAATTGTGTCAATGTGTTTGAGTTCCATCAAGATTCTTGCAAGTTTTTCAAGGTCTCCTCCAACAAACATTCAGTCATCCATAAAGTACAGTTGAAACAATTCTCTCGATCACAGTTTGAATCACTCTCTACAAAACTAGAGAGTGATAAAACCTAGATCAAAGATCAATACACTCCGTGCATCCTGTACACAAATTTGCCACTAACAATAGCGGTTGATTTTTGCCACTTTTCACTTTTGACTTGGGCGCATACTCAGGTGTCGTACATAACACCCGGGGGTCACTCTCCACCCGGCCTATTACGCAACCGAGTCCAACAAAAGCGTCGAAAAGGGTCCCTTTTCCATCCCTCGGGCGTCGTCGACGTCTTTTGGAAAAAAGGGTAGCCTTTTCAGCACCATTCACTGGCAATCGCCACTTCGGGTAGCCTTTTCTCAAAATTATGTCACGCCGTTTAGGGTTACTAATTTGGCTATTTAGATTACGGCATTTAGGGGTGCAAATTTGAGTAGATCTAATGACATTTCCAAAAGAATTTTTGTTGATTAGGAAAATCATTTATGAATTATTAAGTGAACCCGTTGGGATTGTGCAATGTATAATAATGTATTAGATGAGAAGGACACTTGAATCAAATTACGTGTAGTTGATTTCACTGTTTAGGGTATCAAATTCGCGGATTCCCTGATCACGCCACTTAGAGTATCAGCATTGGTGGATTTAGTCACACCACTTGAGGTAATTTTTCTCATGTGTTACGCCATTTAGGGTTGCAAATTCGGTTATGTAGGTTATGTGGTTTAGGGTGCATTTCTGACGTTGTTGGACACGGTTGGGTAGCAGACCGTGTGGAGAGTGACCCCTCCGGGACATAACATATACCACCATTTTCGTATCATTAAAAATTGGGTATCAGTTTAAAGGGAAATAGACAGGTTTTTCAATACCAATATCAAGTATCATACTAAAACACCGAGAGAGATATCGATGCTCGAATTTGAGTTCCGGAACTTTTTTTGAGGAGTTTTTTTTTTATATACATGTATACCTCCCTGTCTTGAAATGCTCATGTTTTGAAATTGACATTTCGTGAAGTAGACACACGAACTAGTCGAATGTAACATCGTAAGGACATGAACCATGAACCACCACTAACATCTACTTCAACACAAATTAACCAAAACATTTGCACAAAGAATCATTTCGTTAGAACTGCCAACTTTATTGAAGTTTGTTCAGGCATATGGAAGTACTCGATAGATTTAACACAGATATGGTATTGGAAATTTTGTTGTTTATTCAGCACCCCCTCCCCCTTTAATTTGTTACATATTTATAATTTTGAACACTTTATCAATTTTCAGTTTTTAAGAAATTATGAGTTCTGAGTTTTTAGTTTAATTTGTTTTGCTTGTTGTCCCTTTTTCACAATCTTCAAAGCTACATAATTAGAAATCATGTAAGTATCGATGTGTAATTTATGCCTGATTTCAGCAAATTAGTTGGTGATGATTTTGAGATATTTCCATCCCAAATGTAGTTGGGTGAACGTGGCCAGAATCTTGATTCAGCATTAAATATTGTTGAAGGCGTGAACAGATATCACCATCAGATGACGAGATGTAGTGGTAGGTAATGGCGTCATCTTCGGTCATATAAGGGGATTTACCTGAGGAGAAATAAAAGAAGTGAAAAGGGTAAATTTCTCAATAGCGAGCGGTTGAAACACGTAAATTTAACGTGCTTCACCTATTTTTTTTTTTTTAGATTTGAAATGTAGTGACGTACTTTGATTCACAATCTTTCACATGCTTTTTGATCATCATATCACTGGAGAGAACCTAAACAATGTGAAAAAGACCTAACGGGTTTGTGTGTTCCGGTGAACGTCAAATTCGTCAATAGATTTTATACAATTACATTAATTTGAAAAAAAAAATAACAACCATATTTTGCAGTAATCCTTTTTTGCAAAATTCAAGAAACAAATCCGTATAGACTGATGCAATATTTGGCATATAAACATGGATGTTCGAATTACTCGTAGATATCCGGCAGCGAATTCCAAAAATGTATGCTGCATCAAGCCTTATTTTTTTGGGGGGGGGGGAGGGGGGGTGACAAAAAGGACCCATTTTTGGCCCTGGCCCGTGGATCCGTCAGTCCATATCATTCAAATATACAAACAGAGGCGTCGATCCATTTTTTCGGAAAGGGGGGGGGCAAAAGTAAGAAAAATGCCCAAATTACAATATATAATTATGCACGCAAAGTGCGCCCCCAAAATGTGTTCATTTAATACATTTTTTTTATGTTAAATCTAATGTTATTGTAATGCCATGTACTGCATTGCCATTTTAAACATATCCTTGCATTGCGGTTTACGAATTTTGTTCAAGTTGTCAAAAATAGTGGGGGGGGGGTGGGCAAAACGATCTGTCCCCACTAATATTTTCACGGATGGGGGCAACTCCCCCTTCCCCATCGACGCCCTTGATCTATATACAAATGTAACCTAGCTAACTTACTCGGTTGAAGTGGACAACACGTTGCGTAGCCCTCCTGCGTCTGATTGAGCCTTGACGCCAAGATTTGAACGAAATCAAGTTTGTCCGTTTCTATGGGAGGTAGTCTATGTTCTTCGTCGGAGGAAGAACCTGACAGTGAACTCAGCCCAGATGATGACCTGCGAAGGTGAACCCATTCTCCTCCGATCGGACCTCCAGCATCATCCACGATCTCGGGTGAGCTTCTGTGGACATCAACTCTATCGCGATCACGTCGTGACGATCTGTTGTGATGTCGACGCGTCTCCCTGGATCCAGCAGTTTGAAGTGGACTCGATTTCGTCGTAGCATGAGATTGAGAGGAGCTCACTCCATTTTGTCCATTTCTTCTACATTTCCTGCTTTTTCCACGCTCAGATGTGCTCCACCGACAAGAACCTTTAACTTCATTTCTGCCCTCGACTTGCCGTTGAGCTCTTTCTAATTTCGAAACATTCCGCTCGCAGCGATCGCTTCTCTTCTCACCCTGTTTGTGAGATGTTTGTCGTTTCTTTTCTGGTTTATTCCACTTGCGCTCGTCAACATTGTTACCCCTGATCCTATCTACTTGCGACATTTCCTTTCGACTACTGGCTTTCGGCTTCACGGTCTCAAGTTCATGACGTCGGCCGGCGCCATCGTTCTTCTGGTGCCGTTTCTCACGTCGCTCTACATGGACACCATCTTGTCTTGTTTGTCTGGTCACGCAAGAACCAGGTTCTGAAGACGGGCCGGTTCCTGATCGATCGTCTGCGCCAACTTTTCTTTCGGCGGCAATTCGGTTTTGAGCAGCCTTGACAGAAAATATGGGGTCTGGCTTCTCTTGGGATCGACGATTGCCTTTAAATGGAGGGACATTTTGCGCAGATTCCTGAAAAAAAGAAACAATGACAGACATCTCCTTGTGAGTAAATAGATTAAGAAGATAAAGATAAAGGAGTAGAAAAAGAAGAAGTAAAAGAAGAAGAATAAAAAAGTGGAAAAGAAGAAGTAAAAGAAGAGAATAAAGAAGTAGAAAAAGAAGAAAGAATAAGAATAAGAAGATAGAAGAAGAAGAAGAAGAAGAAGAAGAAGAAGAAGAAGAAGAAGAAGAAGAAGAAGAGAAATATCTCGCATTCACTTTCTTTACGCCTTTTACATATTAAATTGCCTATTATTGTTATCATTGCCTACGATAAACTAAAAATCGGTCCCCGTATAGACAACTAAAAATTAAGAATTGCTGCAATTTTTTCTCGGTTATATTAAGCGAAATATGAATGAAGTAACAATCACAATACCTTCTTTGATGGTTTCTTGTTCCCCTGTTTACGGCTGTAAACACGCTTTAGATGAGGTGGTCCATCTGCTTTAGGATTTTGTTTGGGCTGAAGGTGAGATTCTGCCTCTATCATTTGGATGACGCTGTAAAAGAAAGACAAAGAATGAAAATATAGTGAGCTGTTTTTGTTTCATCTTAATTCTGCTGGTACATTTTTCGATCTCCAATCATATGAGTACCGCAAATATCAAACGATTGTAGACATTCGGATGACTATAAACCCATTTTGTTAAACAAGTTTGGTACTTTATTACAAAGTTAATTTTAGGCCTATTTTTAGGAGGATGAAGATAAAACAATGATCAATCAATCGCTGATAAACATTCAACAAATTTGCCACCTGTAAACTTCTGAAAAATAAGAAGGGGAAGGAGGAGGAGGGGAAAAAGATAAAAAAGCGCGGGGTTGTAATTTTATTGGTACATGAATATGGAATGATAAACTAGCCGATATATACCTTTGCCGGATTTCATCTGACGTCATGGGCTTTGGATCACCGAGTTGAGCCTGGACCGTGGCCGCCCAGCTGAAGGTCCCCTGTGGTGGGTGCGGCTCATCGAAATCAAGTACTGCGTCGAAATCCAGGGGTGGTAGTGGTACTCCGAGATCTCTAATATCAAAACCTGTCAGAGAATTGAAGTGATACTTTCGAATTCAAGTTAAATATTCATGAAAGAACACTTGTTATACATGTATTGCAGTTTCACTTTGCTAAGTTTTGAAAAAAGCCGGGCTAGGGCTGTAGTGGCGAGTAAGAATTATCAATGTATCTATGCCTTAAAAAAACCCAGCTAGTTAACCATAGGCCTAACGTTGAATTGGTCTCTCAATGACATTGTCAATGACACAGACAATAATACTTCGACTATATCCAGTCAATATAACATAATACGCAACATTTCGATGAATTCAAATACACTTACCTTCGGAATACGTCATTGTCTTTCGATTGTCGGCAAATCTTGGATTTCTTGCTAAAACCAAGCAATAAATTGTCGAATAAGCAAGAGAGAAAGCAATAAGCCTCTGTCACTATATCGAAACGATATGTTTGTGTTGATATTATGTTGTGCGCGTCAAGCTTTGTTGGTATCCCTTGGAAGCGCGTACGATGATGCAACAATATATAACGCGCAGATAGACAGATATTTGTGTGTAAGCGCGCAGATGCTCTCACGTCACGCGCGCAATGGTATCTCTCTACCTGGTCAACCATTTACTGAAGATGGATTTTGCTAGTATTGAAAATAGTGGATATCTATTTTTCATATGTCGCTCTCTGTATTTTAAAGACACTGTATAACAGTGTTTCCAGTTTAAAAAATCTGAGCTGCATGATTCCCCATGCTACCAGTGTCTTTGACATGGTCTAAAAATGAAGCCTGAAAAAATTGCAGTTTAAAACGATCAGTAAGTGCTTTAAAAACAAAGTAAAAATCATTGAGAGACCATTCCAGCTTTCCCCATAGACTGCTGTGTGCAGAATTTCCTATCGCCGATAGGAAATTAATGTGCCAATTTGTATCCCTGCACATATTGTACTAGACAGCATTATCTGTCCAAACTTTTGTGTTCTAAGGTGTTTATTTGTCCGTTCAAACACTGTCAGAATATGTCAGATAGCAAAGTTCCGACAGTTTTTTAAACCGTGTCTTCCACAGTGTTATATAGCGTCTTTAAGATCGCAACTGCTGACCTATATAATTTTGAACAAACATGTCAGAAAAAATGAACGGCAGTGGGACTCGAACCTGACATCTACTGCTTCGGGCTGCGACAATGCAACCAGCCTACATGTTCCCTGGTTGCCGGTATTAAGCACGATGTATATGACAGGTTCGAGTTCCACTGGTTCATTTTTTGACATGTTTGTTAAAAACATCAGCAGTCGATATCTTAGGCCTTGGTCACACTAGCAGTTGCGACTACCTGGCGATTGAGTTACGACGAGTTATCGCAGGTGATCGTCAGTAGTTCAGCTAGATCGTGCGCAATTATCGTACGACAACCATGGAAAATCACTTGTGACTCGTCAAGGTGATGGTACGATCGAAAATAGGTTTTCAAACCGGTTTGAAAACCTGCCTACGATCAATTTGATCGCAAAGAGGTGGCAAGCAATCGCCAGTGATCGTGCGGGCATCGTGCCATCACCGTACGATGATAGTGCCACTAATCGCACTTCCAAGAGCGAATTTGCATAGATACGAGAAGTGGTAAACTGATCGCGGGTCAAATGGTAGCTCATCGTACGATAGTATGATCCTGACTTGCGAATACCTGCAATGTGATTAATGCATTTTTTTTCGCGTTAATATTTGTGTTGCTGTTTAATAAAGTGAAATGTCATTCTCGGGATCAAGTCCGGAAATGACTTCAACATCATCTTGTGCATCTTCGACGGAGGCTTCTTCTATTTTCCTCCGCTACAGGCTTCGCCCTCATCCTGAGCTTTCTTGAAGGCTATGTCTGAATTATACTGCACATGTAATGTACGAGTACATGTGGTCTCTATGAACATTAGTGTGGTGGCATGTCAGAAGAAACACTGATTTATATAGCAACGTGAATAATGAAACGTAAAATAAATATTTTCCTTTGTTGAGGTTGTTAAAATAATATTCCAATTCACACCCTTCTTTTCACAAACGTATAATTTTGCATATCGAAATGCCAATCTAGGTCATCGTTTGAAAACCAGTGAATGCACGACGTTCGTAGCGATGAGCAGAAGTAACCGTACGATTAGCTACCATTCATCGCAAGTGATCGCACGAATACCTGCCACTAGTCGCAGCTAATCGCGCGTCGCTTGTGTACGCATTAGCCGTAGGTAATCGTACATTTTGCCCACCACTTGCCGCAAGTGATCGCACGACGTGTCTGCGATTTGTCTCAGGTGATCGTGCAACTAGTGGTGCGATTAGCGATTGGTATTCGTGCGATTACCTACGACACGTGGCAAACAGGTCGTACAAGTGTGACCATACAGCACGAATCGTGCGAGTTACTTGCGACCTGGCTGGCGGAGGCCCTTGTGCTACGATTCATTTGATCGCAGGTAGTCGCAACTGCTAGTGTGACCAAGGCCTTAAAAATACAGAGGCCGTCATATGAATAAATCCATTACATCACATTTCACTCTCTCTGAAAACATTTTTTCATTAGAGGATTTTTATTCTGAAAACAATTCTGATGAGTTGGATGGCCTGTACAACATCCCCCTACTTTTTAGAAAATTATTTAAATATAAATCTATAGCGCCACCCTTCTTCTACAGCCTCTTCTACATCTATGCTGCGAATCTGGGGAACTAAAGTCTGTGCGTTGGGTCCGTAAAATAAGTGCCACGGCTTGGTTCTAGATCGGACCACTATAATTAATTGAACACAGCCAATAATGAACATAATGATGCAAGATTAAACAGTCTCAAAACAAGGACATCCTAAAAACCAGTATATCTTAATTACTAGAAAACTGTGTATATAATCGCTTTACTCATTTGGTTTAAAATATATAGTACATGTATGTATTCTTACTGACTGTCAATATGGATTAGATAAATCATTCAACTTCTTGATGCTTTAATAGATTTGCAAGATAAAGTTCTTTCTGCAATACAAATTATAATTTGGGGATTGGGGTGTTCATGACCTTTCTAAGGCATTTGAATATAGCTGATCATGAATACTCTTTGCAAAACTCAATAATATTTAGAGGTATGCCTTGCATTGGTTTAAAAGTTACATTAGTAGTAGATTTCATTATGTAATATCTTATAACAATTCCTTCAGATTGTTGTCGTATTACACATGGGTATCTCAAGTTCAATCCTTGGTCCATTGTTATTCTTAATTATATATAAATGATTTGATAAAAGTCCTCTGTAAATTTGAACATATAATGTACGCCGATGACACAACTTTAATTTATACACATCTTGATATTATCAATTTCAAAATAGTTACGTTAATTGTTGAATTGGATAACGTCTTCACGTGGTTTAAGTCAAACATGTTGTTGGTTAATCTTAAGACACTCATTTTTATTACCTTTCGTAATAGCTTCTGTAAAATATCCAGTGATCTTGATAATTATAACTCTACAAAATTGAGAACAAAACCATTAAAAAAAACTAAACTGTCGAATTTCCTTGGTGTGGCTATAACTCTATTATGCACTGGGAATACTGCCCCATTAATAATTTAATACATTAAGTTTCTAAATGGTTTTGGTATATACTAAATAGATCAAAAGATATAATTCTTTCGTCTACTTTATTTCTTTGATATAAGATGACGTTATGCCTTTCCCATTCTTAATTATTGCGACAGTTGTTTGGAAGAAATAAACACTACACAAAAAATAAGTTCCCCTTTTAAAAATACCACAACTTTTTAACGAATGGTTTTGAGCGAATGACTCGGTAGAGTGTTTCTGCCTTCATTGACTAACTTTCTGCGTGAAAATGTTATTGATCATGTTATGAGTGAACACATATTAAAGGTGAAAATGTCACTTTTCAAATCACAAGGGTCTTTTGGCGGATTTGTGATTACAGGATTTTGACAATTCTGTTTCTAAGCGATTTATCGCTATTTATGACAATCATCTATCGTTGACCCTTCATCTCCTAGACACTTTCCACATATTCTACGGTTCAGTGGCTCAATTAAAAATATTCATCCTTTCTAAATTTTGAAACCACATATAAATAACATTTACTTAATTGAAAAAAAATGAAACTCGGCTATTTTCAGCAAAATGTATCGGCGCATGTTTTATGAAAACAAGAGGTTGTAACATGGTCATGTTGAGTGAGCACACTTTATTATAAAGCAAAAATACAATTTTTTAAATGTTATTTTGGCATAATAATGACCTCCCGTGATTTTTGAAAAGTACAATTTTGCCCTTTAATGTACTCACTCATGTATAAACGAACGGATCAATCGTATTTTCATCAGAAGTTTAGTCAATAAGTGTATAAAACACCCCTACGAAATTGTTCTGCTTAAATTTGAGAATCGTTAAAAAACTATGGTAATTTGAAAAAAGGAACTTATTTTTGTGTAGTGGTTCAGTAACATTTTAAATTAAACATGTTAAATGAAAGCTTTGGGTGTATGTCTAGGTTGTCATTATCTTGCCCATTCTGCCCCTCTATTTCTAAAAATTGAACATACTCCATATTAATATTATTGTGCTCATCCTTTTACTACTTTCAAACAAACACTCCCTATTCATATTTCCAAAAGTTTACTCTGAATGAATAAGGTTAATACATGTAGCTACAATACACGTAATAGGGATCTGCCACTTATGGTCATTAAGAACAAATAAAAACAAGTAAAAACAAATAAAACAAATATACAATGACACATTCTCGGAAAGCAAGCCAATAACTTTTTCGCACTCGGGAATCAATAGTACCATGTTCCTTCGATGCGAATAGTATTGGCTACATGTAGATCCTCGAGTGTCATTGTATATTTGAATAATCTTGTAATCTTAAACTTTTGCCGATGGTAAGAATAAAAAAATATAGCAGTCATTTGATGTATTATAATTTTGCGCAAGTAGAGGAGCAGCCCCAATGAATCCCTATATAGTTGGTGGTTTCTTACAGTACAAAATAGAGTGGGGCCGAGGGGACATCTTAGTACTTCTTAACCAACGACACACATAACACACACACACACCACAC
>JZLH01S0472967.1:100951-116797 GCA_001188425.1 Eucidaris tribuloides
GTGCGACGCTGGCACTAAGCTTTAGATAACCCATTTGTATTTCGTTTTCATTTGTTTCAAATGCAACTCAACATTGCAGTTAAATGTCACGGCATATCAAATGTCACACTTATGACACGACGGAGTGATTGTATAAACCGTCATAGACATCGTCCACTTGGTGAAAGATGAAATAGAATACCGATTGAACGACCAAAAAACAAACTCGTTAGAAGACAGCAGACGGGAGATATCCTCGTCGCGCTGTTTTAAAGCCCAAGTATAATATTGGTAAAAAGATGAAAAACGATTTTTTTTTTTTGGGGGGGGGGGCAATTGTTTGCCTTTTTTAGATAGACCGACATCACCTACTATTGCCCTGAAAATCACACGCTTCTTCTTCTTGTCGATGATTTTAGAGCGCATGTCAATTGATGTCCGATTAGTCACGTCACGCTCTGAAAAGCTTCCGATTTTGTTTGTAACACACTAAAGCAAGAATTATTTTTGATATCCCTGCCATGAGCACGAATTAATAACTGCTCGGGTCCTGGGCGATGTATTGATCTTTATGATGAATTATGAGTTTGAATAAAGACGATTGAATATATAGAAATTGATGAAAATGAAACGGTCTGCCCACCCAACCTGCTCTCCAATAATAATAATAATAATAATAATACAATCACAATTGTTCACTGCAAACAATTTTCAGTAGGTTTGGTGTTATTTTCCGATGTCTGGGGTGATATGAGAATACTTTGTGAAAAAATAATTAACAAAAATAATGAAACCATTTCATTTGGACTTTCTTTTTAATTCTGAGGAGAACTTTTCACGTCCGATCAGGGACGCTTCAGCAGCTCGTCTGATTTGAGACGTTCGCCTCGGAATTAAAAAGTAAGTCTAGATGAAATGATTTCATTTTAGTTTGTTACTTGGAATTTACCTCGATTAATCGTAACATACATCAATCCATTTTTAAAAGACTGATTTAACACAAAAAATTGCATTTTTTCTACCAAACCTATATACTTGGGCTTTAACATCAAAAGTATACCACCATTTCAACCAATATGGACATCTCGCACAATTTCCTCTCATAATCCGTTTGCTCCTTCTTGCATTTCTGCAATCCTTGTTCATTTCCAGATATGAGGCATACACCATGGACTGTCACGCTATCCTATTATGGCTAGGATAAATGTCATCTTTCTGCAATTTCCTGAAAACATATAGTTTATGGTTATTCCACGAACCACCTCGTAAAAATAAATGACACATTTTCTTTCCCGCTGTTTATTCAATAAAAAGGATGTTCTTATATCTCACATTTAACAGTTTTTCGACGTAAGCGCTGTATCCTACAGTTATGGCAAAATGTCCCAGTTATTTTTTTTTTCGCATTTCTGCGATTTCTTTTTTTCCCCTTGCTTCTCTTTATTTCCTAGAAAAAGATATAAACCTACCTTGAATACAATTATTTCCAATATATGGCCACAGAAGTCAAATAAAGCACAACTTCAACAAATATAATTTTGTCAATTTTAAGTTTACCAAAGAAGCACCCATCTCTATCCACGATAACTGATTAATCAGTTAGCTGCTGTATTGTAAATTTCGTTGAATTTAAGATCGCAAAGCACCACACCAAAACAACATTTTTTTTTTCTGTAGTATCAATTCGTTGCCACTGTCAATTTAAATAAATCATATAAATGAAATAAAATATAAATGTATTCGTCCTATTGCCTTTTGATATTACCCACCATACTATCCAAAAATATCCAGACTTTTTGACAAGCGTCACACAAGTAACTTCATATAGTTGACAAAAATGCAGTTCTATGGTAAATTAGATTATTGTTACTTTCTCTAAATGTGGAGAACCCAAACAACACCTTTTCATGTTACTTACGAACTCGCCTTGTCTCCAAATCTCGTTATGAACACTGACATAATTATGCAGCACAATCTTATTTTACATAATATCACAATCATAATACATACTCTTATAAAACCTTTATTGCATATATCAATTTCATGAAAACTCCTCTCACTCAGTACCAGACCTATTATCATTTGGCCACTAACACAGATTGTCAACTTCGATTCTTAAATACACTCGCACTCATTTACCAAGCAGTATGAATCCTCAAACTTAGCATGAAGGTAGAATATAGTTACATTAACATGTGTGAAAAACATTATACCAATCGGTACAATACAGCGTGTCCCACAAAAAAAAAAAATGCCCCTCTGATAAACTGCTAAATAAACTCCAAACTCAAGTATCATTATATATTTTGTGTTCAGATTTTAAAAGCTCAGTTCATTTTCTAACTTTTGTGAAAATTTCATTGGTCTCTTTTCATTGGTTTTGAATACACAGTCTATTATGTAACAACAGTGCTTTTCACCCCATTCCAAGTTTGCAATGCTGCATCAATGCAACAGCTTACAAGCAGGACATGGAATGACACGCCATAAGTAGAACATACTCTGTAAAAGCAAACACAACCAGTTGAACAAAACTTTGATTATAGCCTTCATTTAAAAAAGTGAATGAACAGTCGTTGAGATCATTCAAGTGAAGCATGGAATAACGTATAATTATGTCTGTGATGTGCCTTTCTTTTTATCAAACTTGGAATGGGCTTGAAATCACTGCTGTTACATAACAGTCTGTGCATTCAAAACCAATGAAGCAAGACCGTTGAAATTTTCGCTGGAATTAAAAAATTCCACGCGGGCTTTCTAAATATTTTAAGTTTATGGAGTACAAAACTTGATTAAATAATTATTCTGTGGCTTGTCAGAGGAATATTTTTCTGGGACACGCTGTAGTGTCACTGACACTGTATTGAAATCATTACAAACCGCCCCTTTCCTTCGAGAAAAATAGCAGGATGGAAGCAGTCCTATGTTAAGATAAAACTTCAATGCGGCGGGTAAATTGATTGTGTATAGCTGTTCATCGGTTTATTTTCTATCATGGTCATATTCTAATTCAGTACTTGCATATGCATGGTCTTTTATCATCACGTAAACAAATTCTAGGCAAATTTCTGAATTCCAGCTCTGTAGTCAGTGGAAACGTTGTGTTTCAAATCAATCGGTTCTCCGGGCATTTTGGCTGCTCCCAATCCTGCCGTTAGGCATCAATTCCATTCCAACCTACATCCACAGACTTGGCATACGATATTCTGGCTGTGAGACTGGAAGGGTTAAAGCGAGTCCATTAAACCATTCGTATGAACAGTTCGGCAACTTACTTCCACACAATCCCCACATTATTCTTAGTAACGGTTTCACGGGCAGATTGGGGGGAGGGGAGGGGCGGGCCTCCCTTTTGGTATTTTTTATTTATTTTTTGACGGGGATTTCACCGATTTTCAGCCAAACACCCCCCCCCCTTCTTGGGATTTCTTGATCCACCCCTGGATTTGCACCGCACTAATCCACTCGGGTTTGCCAGCACGAATCCCAGGCCACGAACATGTCTTACTCATCAATCTATGGCTTGGCCATTGATTGCTTACAATACCACTGCCGAGGTGTGTGTAATTTGATTTGCTTGCCTGTGACTTAATACCTTCCGAAATGAACATTTTCTTTTCGCGGGTTTTTTTTTCTGCGCGTTAATTTGCTTTTCACAAAGGCTGCGCCGGTCGTGGCGCTCGAACACGGGAATAGACTCAAAGAGGGTAGCAAAAACGGAGGGGGTGTCAAGGGGGACATGCCTACCCCTTGTTGCTCAGAGAATAAAATAAACGTCGGCAGTTCAACAACATACCCGAAAAAAGGGGTGGGGTATAGATTGGTTTTGGTTATTGGAGTTAAGTATTTTTTATCGCAATATGCCAGCATTTTGCAGCCCCCCCCCCACAAATTTCCTTGCTACGCCGCCTCTGATTAGACTGCAATTAGACGATGACGTATTTACGACCAGCTGGGGCAACATTAGCGACATTCGGGAGAGCAATACCACGTTTGTACATTGGTACAACGAGTTCGCACAACCATATACTACGGCGTCCTAAAAGATGTGAAAACAAATTTTAGATTTTTTTTTTCAATCCCCTCTGAAGTACACTGTGTGTGTTTTCGTATAAATATAAACTGGCACTTAGTGTTCATAATTAGTAATACCAATACTTTTTAATAAAAATTCTCCCCTAAACGAAGCAGTATAGTATACATTAAATTATGACTAAACGCTCGTAATCTTTAGTCTAATCGTTGTGCAGAAATATATATCAGCTATTGCACACATCACACACACACTCACGAATATAATACTATCTATCGTTACGTATATTATAAATAGGTACAATAATTTAAGATAATGCACTTGACATGCTAGCGTGCTTTGTATATAGAATCTCTGTTTTAAGTCATGATTCAAGAATACTCGAGATCGTAATATCATATATTGTACAAAATATAATACAGAGTACACACAGTCTTCGTTTATATACAAATGAATAGAGACCATACAGACAAGACAATTCTGGCAAGAATATTACATTGTCCCAAACGATTATGTTATTTTGGCATTTTGGACAAAAATTAGTAATTCTGTGCACGACTATACATGTATTTTCTAAAACTGAATTAAAATTACTAGACGTTTAAGTATTTTAAGTAGATTTTACTTCATTATCACTGGCCTTGAAATAATACCACGTACATGATTTACACTATGCATTTGTTGAACAATGGTTTATTCTCTATATTCAAACGGGTTATTCTCCAAAATATCGTTAATCCACAGGGTGGTGCTCCAAAAAAAAATAAATTCTCAAATTAAAGGATAATACAACCGAGAAAAGACATATGATTTGATCACATGATCATTTCATGCGTTGATCCGAAGTACCATCATTCGACCGATCCGAAAAGGTTCGAGTATTTGGAATGCAAACCTTCGGAACACAATAATCAACGGAATAAGGAGACAATTGGATAACAATCCATCGGTAAGTCAGAATAACACAATATTATGAAACTCAACCCATGAAGGAAATACAATTTCACATTATTAAGATTTTAGAAGAACAGATTTGAGAAGAATTCGGTAACGTTCCTGAAACGTACTGCAATCTGAACAATTCATATATAAATAAAAATGGGTGTTTTGACGGAACATCTTCACATCATCATGTGGATTGTGTAGACGCTATAATAGAACAAGGTGTAGATGCAATGCAAATTATAAGAAATTCATAACTAATTTTTCCCCATCAAGCATTTAAACGTGTATTTCAGTTTGACAAACTATAAAGTGAGAACCACTTTTAGAGGGTGCGCTTGAACCCCTCAACATGGGGCTATTATGGGTAGCAAATGAAGAGCTTAACCAGAGGTCGGCATGTGGTTACGGTGAGGGTTCGGATAAGGGTAAGGGTTCTAACCCAAACCCTAAAGCTGACCCCATGCCGACCTCTAGTTACATAGTTACACTCTTCATATGTTATCCGATTACTATGTGGTACTGAGGCATGCTGGGAAATAACGGCACATCATAATGGGGAAATAAACACGACTTAGAGAAACCTTCATAAAATATTTCCCAATGCGAAGAGCACCTCTAAACTGAAATCATGTATTGCACACACAAACATAATCGTTCGGCTACAGATTTTTAAGACATAAAATACTCTGCACATGAACCAGTTAAAAGCAGTAAATAACCAGAAACAAAATATGTTAAGATATCATGTCAAAGCGCTTTGGACATATACATTACACATATTGAATATTTACACGATTCATTTTACACCAGGCTTTGAAGAATTTACAGCATGTATCAACAGTTACTCAATACTTTCCTCGATATGACACTAACTGGCTGCCACTTTTTAAAGGACTTATTTCACAGCACGTCAACAACCAGCAATGAATGCCTGGCCGGGGGAAAAAATATACCAGGCTGTAATTCTACTAATACTGAAGTCGTACAAGTAAGTCCACTCCCTAAACCAATTCAACATATTATCTCGTTAACAAAATATTGAAGAAAAAAAATCAGCTATATTGCACTAATATAGAGATGTGACGATGGTATGACATATTTCTTATTCGATATTTTAACTCACCAAATCATGATTGAAAGTGTTGTATTATAAAAACAAAATTCAAAAAATTCAAACTTACTGGCTTTAAAAAAACCCCCGCAAATATGCAACAACCCAACGTTCTCAATTAAAGCTACATAATAATATTACACCATTTCATCTGTTACCTTAAACTATTCGATTTAAACCAATATCTATATATCTCAGATCAAGATCAATATCGCATAAAGATTATATTGATTATCGATTGTAAAAAAGAAATTTAAACAATAGTAAGCGTAACAGCGCATCAAATGCAGGAAACATACACAATCAGGCATGCTAAATTTGTTTTGTTCGGAAAAGGATGAGCAGTAATTGGTATTACAAAATATCGGAAGCAATGAGTTAATGATGGGCTTCGTATCAATCAACCGTGTACACAATAAATGTTTATTTTGTTTGTAAATATTAACCCCCGAATCTGTTACACCTATGGTATGAGAAAGATGATTAAAACATGTGAGATAAAATGTTAGATTTCGAATAATTTGATTTGGTTGTCATACACACATTTGCTTTGTAACAGTATTCAAGCAGTGGTATGACTCTCCCGTGGCTAGTGGTAAAATCAACAATTCAAATAAATAATTAATATAACACAGATTTCTCAGAATAGAATCCAATATTTGAAGTACTTTCTTTATCGTTAGTCCACATCAAACTTAATACCAAGTTCAATTATCAGCATGAATCAAATTATCAAAACAGAAAATATTTCTCACCGTAAATACGTTACGACAGATATTATGAATACACATATGAAACGTTACATTTCAAAATTTCCACTGAACTATTATAAGTTTATTTAACTTTTCAAATTTTCAATATTTTTTTCTTTTTCAAGCTGAAAAGGGAATAGTTTAAGTGCATTAAAATCATCAACCCACGGAGGCTCACTCCCGCTTGAGTGTAAAACAAACCAGCTACGTAGCAAAACATGTATCAAGATTCATACCAACTGCATACTTGTTTAACAAGGAACTTTGTTTCAATCTGGACAATACTTCCAGTTCTGGACGATAACATTACCATAAATAGGGCTGTAAGGGACTTTTTGAAACATTTTTATATCGCAATATTAAAGATTTTCTGTGTTACAAATAAGAAAAGAAAATGGAATCAAGTAGCTCTTCTTGTTTGATCCATTGAGTCATTGGAAGAAACTAAAACCGACCAACCCTCAACTCATGGTCTTTCACCGTCTTTCTTCTTGCCTCTTCTTGTGTCTCACGTTTTACCTGCAAAAGTATTATATTGTCTCGTTTATCGTTTTTTTTTCATACTAAAGAATACACTGACATCTGCATCAGATATTGTACAAGTCGTGTTAATATGTGGCAAGCCCTCCTACACGATTCCGGTAACCGACTACGAAGTCTGGATGAAAGTTATGAAATTATTGCAAAACATGGGGATTGTTATGTTAGTGAAACTCTTGCTCACATCTGCCTTTAGGCCTACTTTCAAACTAGCCGTTGTACCCTCGAGCAATGTATCATCTTGAATACTAGTATTAAGTTTGCACACAATTCAACTGGCGTACAGATATACTATCTTGCGCTGTCGAGATTACTCGCATTTCTGCAACCTTCCAATACTACTACTAGCATCAATTGAGTTAATATTCATGATTCGTTGCATACGTGAGCTCTTTGTGTGGCTATCACTATGTGTGTGTTAAGTGAGTGTGTCATTTGATTCACGGATTCCCTGCAAATTCCTCACTGTTAAATTTCTTCCAAAATAGTACCTTTTCTAGAGGGTGTGTAGGGAATTGGCACGTATACACACAAATTATAGTGAACGGAGATAGTGTATGCCGCCCTCTCTGATCGGTGAAAATGCAGTCCGTTGTAAATACATGTCGCAGAGCGTCATCCTCATTTTTTCCGACTGCAGTGGATACAACAGCTCTGGCGTCTGGCCAAAATTTCAGTCAACTACCGTGACACGGTACGTTTGATATAGGCATGATTTGAGTAGGTGAGTGAGGCTATGACTTTTCAAACTGCAATATACTTTAAAAGAGTAGGCCTATATCATTAAAAGAAAATAATGTATTTTCTGCCAATCAACACGAAAATTCCCGCCACGTAAGCTGTGGCTATAAATGGCTGTATTTTCCATTTTAGAGCAACCCTCCCACCTTCCCGTGAAAAGCAATTGCATATCCTTGCGTGGGCCGAACACGTGCATACGGACCGAAGGATAACCAAATAGCGGTCATTTCATTGAATGATAGACCACGTGGTCAAAGCTATGTACATCAGTCACTCACGACACATCTATGCTTGAAAACTTGCCACAGAACACGTGGTCTTGACTTTGGAAAGTGAAGTGTATGAAGTTCTTTAGGAGCTCACCTTGCGTACTTGCACCACGTATGGCTTAACCCAGGAAACGCGCCCGGGGGTGGCGTGGGAGGGGCGACTGTCCCCCTAAAATTTTTTAAATACAGAAAATCAGGTTTTTCGCAGTGTAATTCATGAAATATAAGGGGGTGATATTTTTGCTCTAGCTCCTGAGAGATTTCGCCTTCCCTAAGATTTTACCATGGCGCCGCCCCTGACTTAACTTAAGTGGACTCGTCCATTCCAGAAGGGGAAAACTTGGACATTGCAATATCTATTGTACATTGATGTGTTTGCAGCTTTAAGCAACATTTGTCACGATACCGTAATTGCATGGAGAGTACATGATTGTGAAATACGTAACGCCACGGTTGTGGGTTAGGGTATAAAAATATGGGATGTCGGACGGCTTCAAAATTGATTACCTGAAAACTGTAAGATATGTCTCTTATCAAGAAGAAATTGGCAAATACACAACTTTTCAGCAGTAATCCGTAGTGTATCCTTTCAATATTAATTCAGAAATGGACAAGATATTATACTTTTGTGAACTTTTTTGTTAACTCTTTCGTTACTTTCCATTTTGCATTTCAATTAGTGGCTAACGGTGTCGAAAAAAATGTGTGCTACACTGGAATACAATTTGTATATCCACATTTACCGTGCATTTTCCGGGAAAGGTTGGGGGGGGGGTAAGACAATTCTAACACACATAACACACAACTGCTCATTTACTATGTATGCTGTTTATATGTGCCTACACAAAATGCCACAAAGTCATTTTTTTTTTCTATTTTCACATGATATCAAATACATCTTGTTTCTTTCTATATTTTTAATTTTTTTTTCCATTTAAGGTCTATTATCAATATATTCTCATTCAAAAAATGCCTAGCACGCTCAGTAAAGGTACCTGAATCCTATATATAAAGAAAATCTGTTGAATTAACCCACACAATACCAGTGCAACAAATCTGCAGAGACTCCGCACATGATATTCTTGAGTGTAGTACTACAAGCTTTAACTCCACTAATGATTAAAAGTAATACCTTTCTAACATGTTAGAAATTAATGGTTAACATAATTCAAATGGATAGAATTTCCATCCAAATCCAAATCACGCTTTTTTCCCCAAACCTGCCAAAGTATGTCCTTTCTATAAATTAAAAATATACCCAATTCATACACAAAAGTCATTTACTTTAGATTTTTGGACGAAGCTTGTTGTTAATTTTGTAATTTTTGTCAATATTACATCTTCCAAGATCATAATATCAGCATGTTTAGAACAGATTATTTTGTTTTAAGAATGACATAATGTCTTCTCTAGGGAATCAGAGCCTCAAAGATGAAATATACATGACTGTATCGAAATATAAGTTGTGTTACTGTACTTGCATGGTTGAGCATCTGTAAGCAGGTAATATGGATATTGCAATTAAGTACTAAGGGGCAGGGTATGCAGCTAAGATCGTGACATGAGTAGCAGAAAGGACTGAAAAAAATTGCATGGCTTTACAAAATCATGGCATTTAAGACATGCAAATATGGTTGTTGATATTTACGACAGGACTTCATATTCGGAATCTATTCCCTACTAAAAAAAAAAAGAAATAAATGAAGGGAACTGCTAGATGCTAGGTTCACCTAAAAAGTTAAACATTATTCTAAGCTAAATCTATCATACATTTTTGTAAATTAGTTTGGAACTAATGTTTAAAATCCCAATATATACACACATGAAATAACTACACTTTCTCTCCATGGTTTTGTTTCTAATGCAATACATGTATATACTTTTTTTTACAGCAGTCTTGATCTTTACACCTTAACAACCACTCTCAAAATATATGATCTCTGAGTTCATATTACCCACAACCCCAAAATTCAATTGGTATAAAAACATTATTTAGGACAATTCTGATTTAGGCTATCATAGTTTAGCACCTCTGTGTACTGTCTTGATTGAAAGGAAATTCCTGAACCTACACTTAATATTTTGGTTGAGTTGTTTTATAAAATATATAGTATTGAATATTGATTTCCAAAAGTTTGACCAAATTAAACACTGGAAGAGGGTTATGGCAAGGTGAACCGTAACATACGTCCACCTTAACCAGTTGCCTGTGGAAAGCAGAATAACTCTATCAGGACTTACATATATATAATCTCGGAGCCAATGAGTTAAGAGCATATGAAACAGAGGAAATTCATGTTAGTGAAGCAATGTACCTGTTTTTGGTAAACATGGATGACGAATTAAGGAGGCCAGATGATTTAATTTCCTAATAAAAATAATGTCAGCATCTTTGGTGACAGCACGATACCTTCACTATCACAAATATTCTCAGATGTGGGAATCATTTCGACTTTCCAAACCAATGTTGCTACCTAAATCATGCATTTATGTAAAAATCATCATTGTACTATTGAAAACATAACCAAGGTTTTTCTTCGAATCCAAATAACTTCCCAAAATAAGGGAGGACTTTCTTGGGTTGAGTGGTGCCAGGTATAGTCGTCTTTAGCGTTAAGGCCAGCTATCCCATTCCCCTTCCTCTTCTATTTGCAGGAAGAAGCTTGTGAATAGGACCGTGAAGCCTACGTTGAGGACTAGGACTAGGAATATGAGACCCTTGCTTGCGGACCAGCTCTGGATTTGGAAGACAGAAACGGAGAGAGAGAGAGAGAAAAGAGCGAGATGTAGAGATGGCAACGTAAAGACACAACAGAGAGAATCGGCACGGTAGGCTTCAGACGGAAAGATGGATTCCCTACTAGATTGTTGCATTGGTCTGACGCTCCCAGTTAAATCTCAAAGATTGTCCCATGTCTGTTTCAGCATCTTGTTCAAAATCCCTAATTCAAACATTCACAGCATTCTCTGCCTGAGGAGATGGCTGTATACAGTTGAAGGATAATCAAAAAGCCTTGGATTAAGTATAGGATGTTAAAAAAAATGGGGGAAACTCTAGCCCAGAAAACATTCATTCTCCTTTGTTATTCACTTTTACAAAACAGCATCTAGAAGTTCTGCATATGTCCATTTGTACCCAAGCATTCACACAAAGTGATTGAATAAAATGTTTCAAACAGAGGATTTCAAATCCAAAAATATTGGTAAAAAGTAAATTCGCAAAATATTTTAAGGTTGGAAATCAATTGAGACCATCAGATAAAATCAAACATTTGGACCACCTAATCTAATTATATGGAGTGACCGCAAGTATAGATAGAGAATATGTTCAGATTTTGAGCAGCATGGTATTTGCAGGGCAAGGCCAACTGCTCCTGACAGTAACATGTTTCAAGTTGGGGAATTTAAACAAAAAAACAACGGCCAGGGAGATATTATAAATTACATGCATCACAACAGGAACATATATTTCATCAATTGGTGAGATAATCGAACTTATTTGATAAGAAATGGAAAGATCTGCAAAGTTTCAGGGAAACTCCAGCAGAATCAGGAGAAGTGACATCTCTGTTATACAGTAGCTTCCAGGATGTGGGTGGTGTGACAACCTATGTAAATGGGTGGAATATTGGTGGAATGGGGATAACAGATTCACCGTGTCTGGAAAGGAAAGTGATAGAGCAAGAAGACACAGGAGGAAGAGCCAGTTGAATGTTCAAGTCTTGAGATTTCAGCATGATTATACAAACTGTGGATTTTAAGTATACATGATGATGACTAAGTAATACAGTTATGGTGATTTAATCTTACAAAGTAGTTATTCTTTTTTAGTGAGGATGAAGGAATGTTACAAATGATAAATTATGATTGTTTATGTAATTCTGAATGCAATAGTCGAAGACCAGCAACAGAAATAGTTTTGGCTTGTAAGAGTAACACAGTTTAATAAATACTTTACAGGGTTTTTGGTCTTTTCTGCAATAATTATTTAATTCACAAATTCATATCAGGCACATACTGTATAGTTTTTCAATCCTTACCGTGCTTTGCACATATTGACAGTTTTGGTTTGGGTGCTGTTTTTATGCTAAGATCTAACTGGGGGGGGGGGGGGGGCCTTCAAGCATGCATAACAAAACACTGACATCGCAATGACCAGACTCATTACATAACCCTTTGAATGGTCTTTTCTTCTTGCTTTGGAAGCCCCCCCCCCCCCACTGGCTCACATAGACTCCAGTGTTCTGAAAATGAATTGGTCTATATGTACCTATACTGCCTTGCAAAGAGCTAATTTGGGTGGGTTCACATTGAAATTAATCAATCAATCTCTACTCTTCATCTGCACTAATCCTTCTAATTTTTATGGCAAGGGCTCATCTACAGATTAGTTGTGTCACTTGTGAAAGAAAAGATGCAGTGCTTATGTTTTGACCAATGTAAGACCATACAACTATTTACCAGGATAAATCAACTGTCAAATTAATAATTTGGCACTTGGGAATTATTATGTATGGCACCCACAGTTAAAATCGATTAAAATGACCAGAAACCACCAAATGAATCACAGATGCATTTTGAATCAATATCTTTTGTAGGAAATTAAAAAGATATGTACCAACAATCTCTAAATGAACTTGATGGAAAACATCTCTGATTTATGGTGTATTTCAAGTTTGCTACAAGTTCACCATTATGTATGGTGTACATCATGTCTGCTACAGGTTCACTATTAGGTACGGCAAACCACATTTATTAAAACAGTCTTTAGCAGATGTGAACCTCGTGGAACAAATTATAGTGGGTATTCTGTTAATTGGATAATTTGATTATAGCTCATTAGCCTCTGACTTCCTAGAATTCTGGATTCCCCCAATCAAATGATTTTCAACCACTTTAGCAATGAGTGATGCAACACTTTTGAAACCCATATTTTCTAAATTTGACACTGCTCCAATGTATAGCGGTAATAATCTACAAGAAAGATATTCAAAAGGATTTTGTTTACTCACAGAAGTCGACCCATTGCTTTGTTGAACCAGATCACCTGTTTGCTAATTTAATCTCGTGAGATGGCATTGAGCTCTAAGGAGCAATGAATTATAAAAGCTAGTTTTTATCTAAATACAAGAATGGCTTGGTGATGAATACTTTGATTAGGATAATGCCATTTATGTTTTTTGTTTCAAATTTAAGTTGGTGTCACAGTTTGAATTAATTTATTCTTTGCTTTGCACAAATCTGATGGACAAAGTGCGCTTCACAACTATGAGGAGTATTTTTGAATACAGTTGGCTTTAAGGAATTTTGTAGTGGACCATTACTGATATTTTTCAATAAGTGTTGAACAGGGCAGTCACCTCAATTTGGGTGGGTAGAGGGGGGGGGGGCAGGGGGCAGGGGGAGGTGATCTGGGACCACAACTGGAAAAAAAAAACCCCAATCATTATTGTAACTTGGCTCTAATCATACGTCCAATATGAGCAATGATAATTGTCAATGTTACTGGTCAGGAAATTAATTCACAACTTCATAAATGCCATAAGTTGCTAAATGTTTAACACAGATATTACTGGTTTCTAGAAAGTAGAAAGCAATCTGAGCAAGTTGGGAATCTAAATGAACTGCATTCTGAAATGCATTACAATTTCTGAGGTACAAATATTCTACTCTCTTATGCAATTAATTGGTTTTGGAGTAGAAATCATATTCATGGCACACATCTTCTTGAGGAAACAATAATATGAAATGTGAGTTGACTCAAATAGTATAAGAAACAGGAAAGCTGAAGTATTCGGGGGCTGGTTTCATGTTATTCGTTAGCATGATCACTTTCCTCTGTAAATAATACTGATCACAATACAAAGAGCTCGTATATTATGGCTTTAAACACCAACTGATACATAGACATAAGTCTGGTTGATATCTGGTGTAAGTGCTGGATCAATGGAATTCAGATACAGAATGTTGAGGGGGAGGGAGGGGGTGGGGGATGGGGGTGGGGTGCTCTACCTGATGATTGCTGGTTGGCTTCGTACTTCCTGTTTCATGCAAGTCAAGGTATCCACCGCTGATTTCCTCCCCCAAAACTCACGGAGATCCAAAACTCGATGAAACAGTCTTAATCGGATGCAAGTAGCAGTACTTAAGTAACACATAGTATGTACACTGGTAGTTCCACGTCACAGTAATATCATGCAAGGTACATCGTAGCAGGTACGTTAACAAGTGTCAAATGTTGATTGATTGATTGATAGATAGATATATAGATATAAGCTAAGGCCATGCAACTCTTCTCTTCTGTAGATATGAAGTATAATACAATGGCGGTATATACAGTTTTGCAGTTATCATTCTTCTATATCGCAAATCACTTAAAAGTATGTGAGATGTCATTTTCGGTTCTTTAGGACTAAGGCCAACTGTCCCAATTCCCTTCTTCCTCCATCTGCAGGAATAGACTAGTGAAGAGGACCGTGAACCCAACGTTTAGGACCAGGACCAGTACCGTCAGGCCTTTGCTCGCTGCCCAGTTCTGGAGGTTTGAAAATATAAACAGATAAATAGAAAGAGAGAAGAGAGAGGAGAAAAACAGGTGGAAAGAAAATGGAACAAAGGGAAATTGTATTAGGTTACGTTCTGTAATGATGGATCAACTGATTAGGACAAGACGCACAAACAGGAAACACAAGTGCTGAACTGTAGACAGCGCTAGCTTTAATGAAAAGGAAGGTAAGATAAATGTTTAATGGTAATGGCACGTAAACAGAGAAAGAAATTACATGAGTATTTGGCACGATTATAATACAATAAGAAACGGCAAGGGTAGCAACTTCAGCTCAAAGTATTCACACATTTATTTGACAGCAAGAAGGGAAAGGACAAGAAGGAAAAGATGTGAAAGAGATAAGGGTAGTTATAGTGTAATATCAATGAAATAAAAGGAATCACTAAAATGTAATAGAAAAAGGAAGAAAAGAGGATTATTTAAGAAAATGCAACAGTAAACAAAACAAATAGAAAGAAATAACGGGTTGCGTAAAAAGAATTAAGTTCATTAATGATAGCTGTAGGACAGGGTTATAAAACAAAAAAACAGTTTTTGAAAAGCCACAGTTCAAAGTAAAAAGAAATTGAACAAAATGTAAGTCAAATTGAAACAATATTAAACAAACATTAAACGAACACAGCCAATACATTTAATTTAGGTTAAGGAAATACGAAATCGAACAAGTAAAATATAAATATTACGTAGTATGTAATTGCACAATTAATAGTGTCATCAAAGATATAGTAGAACAGGACATATTTACCGCATCTGTATATCATTAAAAGCAAATTTCCTTTAAATAAAATTATTTAAATAAATAACCACAATGTTAACGCTATAAAAGGTGGGAGGATAGCATCTTGCTAGCACAACATCTAAGGGATTGAGGATCAAGTACAACCAGTCAATCAAATCTCAAAGGTGAA
>JZLH01S0473077.1:1052-12735 GCA_001188425.1 Eucidaris tribuloides
ACATTTTTTCCAAAGATGTGTTTTTGAGGGCCTTTCCACAATGATATAATTTTTTAAAAGGCATTGTTCAGTTACATATCACATCTTGCTGTTATTTCATTGTGAAAAGCTCCAAATAATTATGATTTTTGACCACCCCCCCCCCCCCACAAAGCAAAAGCAATCCTGGACATTTCATGGTGAAAAGGTCCAAAAAATTATGATGACGACTCACCCAGAAAAAAAAAAACCTGGATACACCCCTGCAGTGCAGTGCATGCGATTGTTGACCTTGCAAATGCCTGCAGTGACATTTGCAGGTTGTGCATGAATTGTGAAATTACAAACGGACTTCAGGCCAGTGGCTATATGATTAACTTAAATTATCACTTTTGGGTACGTAATTTTTTTTGACTGATTAAATATTATAGGCATGATTGACATTATAGGCCCACGGTGATCTCGAGACCATGCTATGACCCTCTGTGCAAACGTCTTACAGCCATGGCATGGTTTGAGGTTACCCTGGATATAAAATGTCAACTATGCCCCTCAAAACAGTCAATATTTCTTAATTATAATTACGAGTTAGTATAAAAGAAATTGCATGCAGGTAACAGAGTAAATGTATTGATCAGAATCATCAAACATGGACGAGTATGAAAATTGTGCTTATCGATGAGCAGTGTGGTTTCCTACTACACCTGTGTAATTAGAATGTACATGTATTATGTAATTGAATTTAAAGGTACTATTGATTGGAAATAATTATACAAGTTCATTGACTTGTAACCATGAAAAAATAAATGTTTGAAACATGTTTTATTACAATTAACCTTAACCTATTTCGGAAAGTTTGAATCATTTCATCAATGTTCATGAAATTTTGATTACCTAGTTTTATGAAAGAATCATGAATTCTCCGTTTTAGACTTTTCCGCAGAAATTTGCGCTCGATCATTGTTGGAACTAGTACAGACTGGACTTATTAAATTTCAAACTACTTTCGTGGAAGTAATTATTGATTGGTAAAGTAATTATTGATTGGTAATTGCCGCATTGGTGATAATTGGACAAGTTTTCATTTGAAAAATACCAAAATGACTCGGAAAAAATATGCTGTTAAAACTCAATTAGGCCTGTTCTTTTGATCTGTGGCCTTGACAGTGTTGTGTGATTCTCTGATTCTGCACCTCTTGAAAAATGAAATCTTCATCGTTTATGAAACACCAAAGCCATTCCAAATTAGTGACAGTCGGGAGAGCTGAATTGTGACGTCACCGTGGTTCATATATCGTCGTGTACCTATGCAAAGGCCATTGACTGCTTGTTGTGTACCTATGCAAAGGCCGTTATCTGCATTCATTATGTATTATATTCGCGGCCATTTCATAGGCACACAACGATATAAATCTGTGTAAGAACAGTGATCGAATAGCGCTGTATATATAACCAGGTACAGCAAGTGTCGCCGGAGTGTGATGCACATGTACATTGTTCATTGTTCACTATTTTTGACACAGAGTGATGTCATATTTTGTGGTATTGTATAGAAACCACATGTTATGGCAATGTATTCACAGAAGAATCTGTCGTAGTTGAGTTAATTAGATTCACCATGTAAATATGTATTATGAAATATCTATTTGTACCGATAGACGGTCGAAGTGTGACGTCACATTGGTTCATAAATATGTATGTGAACAAATTGCAACTACCAATATGAGGGACTCGTTTAAGTCATTATTCGTCTATTGTCCCCACATATTTCTGAACCAGTTTGACGCCATCACTTTAGCTTCTATTGCAGTTTGATTTAGGAATGCGCTGGTTCTTCCTGTTCGGCATCTTGTTAACCACGCCCACTTCGGCAACCGCTGCGGTTTGAATAAACTATAAGTTTAAAGAGAATTGTTGCAGTATCTACTGATTTATTTAGCTTTGTCTTCCTTAAAGGTCTACACAAAATATGTAATTTATCCGATGGGGGCATCAGACAATGTAACTCTACCATTTGACAAGTTTGTCATACATGTATTTTCCGGGCTTCTACAGAAGCTGGTTATATCTGATCATGCTAGCTACGTATACTGGGTTTCTGTACAAACCCATTATCCCCAAAGACAGACCTCCCAACCATACTGAATTTGGAGGAAAGAATCTGAATTTTAACCATTTCCAGCTCTTGTTTCGATATGATTTTCTTATTTTCTTGATAATATTACTACACACTCCTATGGGAAATACTGTTCCTTTCCTATTTTTGAGCAAATTCATCCCTATTTTTGAGTCAGAAAGGTTGGTAGGTCTGCAAAGGTATTGTTTGCTCGTTTTATTTAAATGCAGCAAAACACTTCTCCTTGAGCTGCCAGGTTGTTTTTCAGCACCTCTGTAACAAATACATAAACAAACACAAAGCAAATTTACAGACACAAAAATTACAGGGGAAAATTGCAAATTCAATACTGTATTAGCCACAAAAAGCAAACAAAAAACAAAACCCCTGTGTGACCACTCTCTAATTCCTGAGATTGAACTATATTCTTACAGCTTGTGATTGGGGCACTTCCGAAGTTAAACTGCGCATTCAGTCGAATAAATTGATCCTGAATTCATCAGATTAAACATTAATAGTTCTTTTACTGGTATATAGGTAGGTCATTGATAGCAATCAATATAGAACCATATGTGCTGTCTATGTGTGTCTGTACACGTGGTTGTGGGCCTGTGTGTATATGCGTGTATCTGTATGTGTATGTGTGTGTGTGTGTGTATGTATGTATGTATGTATGTATGTGTGTGTTTGTGGGTGTGTGTAAAAAGCACGATTGTATAAAAGGGTAAAATGATTAAGGATCAACAGGCAAAGTTCATACGTATTCAATATGTGAGTGTGTGTGTGTGTGTGTGTGTGTGTGTGTGTGTGTGTGTGTGTGTGTGTGTGTGTGTGGTGTGTGTGTGTGTGTGTGTGTGTGTGTGTGTGTGTGTGTGTGTGTGTGTGTGTGTGTGGTGGTGTTGTAAAAAAGCACGATTGTATAAAGGGTAAAATGATTAAGGATCAACAGGCGCAGTTCATACGTATTCAAAATAGCCTCATACACAGTTGAAATGTCAACAACTCTAAACTTAACGAGGTTTGAGGATTTAATAATACAATTTAATGAAGTGCAACGCCATGAGATAAGTTGGGCGGGGAATGATCGGGGGAGAGGTCGAAGATATACACCCGGATCCCGACGCAGTGAAATTGTCGAAGAAAACTCTCAACGTAAATTCCTATGTCATTCAGAAGATGCATCGTAAAGGGTAATTGAGTGGACATTAATTTTTATACGTTTTCAGCTCTTTCGACGTCATAGTCAACATGTTTGTGTGATGAAAGTAAACATCAAAAATAAAAATCAACTAGAGAAGCACTCCGAGAGGGTAGAATTCCGCCAAGCAGCCATGATTAAAATGTGACAATTTCGTAGTCGGTATCTTCAACATAGGTAAATAGGTATAAACATTTCACCTTTGACCTCGTAAAAAAATCATTTTTTTTCTTAATTCATTATAAACACACCTTGCAGGTTTGGTGAAAATCCGATCATCCGTTCAAGAGTTATTGGGAGGTCAATTAGTTTAGTTTATGTGCTTGGTGGCGCCCATTACCTTTGAACTTTGACATCATGACCCCAACATTGGATAGGTTCTTTATTACGTGATTATGAAAACACAATGCATGTTAAAGCACAAATTTAGTTTTGGCGATTTTTTTTAATTTGAAAGCTTTATGCCCAAAGGTCATGTTACACCAATAACAGATTCTGAATGTCTTTAGGTTTTTTTTGATTAATTAATTAAAAATCTCGGGGGGGGGGGACCCCCGAGATTTTCGACTATATTTTACATTATAGCATCCAAAGGGTTAATAAGGTGTTAAGGTTATCTGAATTATATCTCATCAGAAAGATCAGAGTCTGATCTTTCTGGTGAGGTATAATTCAGATAACCTTAAAGCTCAGTGACATGATTGGGATAAAAAATGCCTTTAGAACCAAACTGGTTCAACGGTAAACCAAATGTACGCCAGCTGGACTGTGGATCAAGCATGAACAGGCCGGTAGTTTAATTTTATCGGGGCACGATAGATTTAATCCCCATAAAAGGCTACACTACAAATTTGTCTGTTACCAGGCATACTGGTGGACATTATTTTAAAATGAGTCAACTTTTGACTACAAAATTTTCACAGTAGAATCCCTGCATAGTTTACTTAATTCTATTATAGTTTTTACCCCAAGTTGAGGACTATCCCCCAATCATGTCATTTACCTTTAATATCTTTATAACCCTAGTTCGGATGCTATAAAGTAAAATATAGTCGAAAATCTCGGGGTTCCCCCCCGCCCCACGAGATTTTCATTAATTAAATAAAAAAAAGAAAAAAACTAAATTGAAACAAAATTCAGAATCTGTTATTGATGTGCCTATGAGCCTTTTGGCATAAAGGTCTAAAGTTCTTTTATTAAGCGGATGAAATAGCAGGTCAGATTTCAAGAAATTGATAAACTTCGGCTCATGTCAGAAAACTTAAAAATCGTTAAGTGTAGTCTCGGTACTTTTATAAAGCTGAAAATCCGAAGTTACATGTCAATGGCCGAACGGCGGACCGTGGAAATGCAGTTGTGTTTGTGAACTGTTTGTTAAGGGGGTTGACGAGTGCACAGTATTTTATAGAGTTTTTTCTATTGCTCCGTCAACTATATGGAATGAGAAGCGGTTCCGGTTTTCCTTATGGACAGCATTATTATATGATCTCTTTACAGGTAAAATGTCCCCCTCTGCATAGGCCAGGGAATTCCCATGGGGGGGGGGGCAGACCGAAGGGATCAACTAAGCGAAAGGGGATACCCTTCCAAACACACAGCCACGCACCCCACACAGCAGACTATATCTAACATCCATTTCCTTACTCACCTCATTATGAGACACCCTGCACAATTTAGTGGAACACTATTCCGATCATCTGTTCTCAAGAGTTGAATTGGGATCCGCCACCCACCAGAGATACTCCTAAAACTGAAAACACACTCACAACCATACATTATGCGCCTTATATGAGAGCCCCTCAAATACACAACACAACGGGGACACTATGCACTTTGCAACCACCAGACACCACACACAAGCACCAAGCCACAGGCTCCAAACACACAAGACCACCACACCATGACCCAGCAACACAACACACACACCAACGACCACTCACCGACCACGCCCACCAAAAAATTTCAGCCCACCAATAATCTATATCTTTATTTTACTACCCTCACAGATACCAGGCCCAAAATGTGATTATTTTTGTTTCCTTACCTCATTTATGAACGTCACCCACTTGCAAGATCCACAATCGGTGAAAGTGCCGTTCATACCGTTCTCGGTAAGTTATCTTGTAGACAGACAACACACACCAGCAATGACCACAACACCCACCCCGAACATTAACCTCGCTCACACACACACACACTCACACACACGACACACTCCCACCACTCCCGCCCACTCACATACGCAGATCAACAGCACACAGTTTCACTCTACTGGCGGAGGTATAAATCACACACAACAACTCACACATCCGACGCACTACACCGCCCGTCATCTGCTTCATGTTGTTAAAGGAGAAGGCCGCGAGGCAACTAACAGGCATAAGTTAAGAAATAAAAGAGAAGACGTTGAGAGATTGTGGGAATTATGGTATAATGGTGATAAAGACAGGCCTAAATAATAAGGCTCACTGTGTGAACAACACGCAACATTAACCAGACCTCAGGACACACAGACACGACACACGAACAACCTCAACAGGCACGCGGACAATACACAGACAAGAACACACAGACACAAGTAACACACTCAGCAGACACTCACCAGGACTCAGCAAGAGCACACTATAAATTAGTATATTTTGTGTTGTTATGCTCTATCTGCATCATCTTAGAGCAACACAATGTCTTGTCCTTAAGATACCCAAACCTTAGGCATGAACAACTAAGTCATAGGGGGAGGAGCTTATCGATTCAAACAGTGCATACACATTACTAACATAGATAGTAAAGCGTGAGCTAACACAACCACCAGGTCATCGGGGTGGGCTGTGCTGTCATGCTTTAGTCGGTTTTCAGAGCATTGTAGTTAAACGGTGCGATCTGATTGGTTGGGGGGAGTCACCACGCACCATCCTCCCACACATATCTATTCATTTAATTCAACATCCCCCCCATCCGACCCCACCACACCAAACTTAATGCGCAAAATCAGGTGGTTAACGAATGAATGAACTTGTATAATTGCCGGTCGACAGAACTGACATCGAAGGGGCAATTCGAAATATAGCCAAAATGGCTAACGGGAGTTATGTATTAAAACGGTTAGGTCTATCTTGCAAATTTTAAGTAGAAATCAAAGAGTGGAGGAGTATTTCACAATGCTACCTCACCTTAGAAGGAGGATGTGATCCAGGGGCGGGCGCTCACGGTTGGGGTGGACGCTATTGGTAGAAACAATGAAATTATGGTATTTTTATTATTTTCCAAAATTCACCAAGCCATAACTTTGTGGGAGGGCTGGGGGGGTTTGGGGGTGGGGAATTGGCGTGGCAAGCAGCATATTATGGGTGCTCTTTGTCATTTTAACGCTGAAAATAAGTTTCTCGGGTGTATAAGACGCTTTACCTGACCTCCGGGCCCCCCCGCCACTTGTTCGCGTTTGTTTGTCCTTGGGCAAATTTGCCCCGTGAAACAAAAATCTGCGAGTAATAAACTTCCTCCGCGCGTAGTGATAAAACATGTTTATATCGCTGGGACGGGCCTGAGCCCTGGGTGCGTAGTAGAGGAAGGAAAGTACGTGTATTGATAATTACCCAATTTACGGATTTGTCTCCATGCTGTAAAAACTCGCACACGAGCAGATAAAACCTGAAATCGGGACACGAAGGGCTTGCTAAATAAGATTTGAAATCAGCCCAATGTTACTGGGATGCATATTTCTTGGTGCGGGGGCGCAAGCTTTTAAGAGGCAGTGGAAAAGGCTTCCTCATCGTGCGTTTGAATTGTGTTGCCTTGGGCTCAAATTAATTATTATGTTTAAAAATCGAATCGTATCGAATTAATCTCGCATACCCAACGTGATCCGATGGCAAAGATACACAAATAAATTACTGTCACACCTATTTTCATGGTAATTGTACAAGATAATTAGATGAAAATGTATGAAGATTTCTTCGGTCGAAGAAACTTTACACAGTATACCTACTCAGTTTTTGGGAGCGATTTTCACTCTAAAATTGAATGAGACTCATGGTTTAGTTCTCTTGTAAGTACCGAGCAGAAGTGTATCGTTAACAAATTGGCTCTAAATTAAAGGCGTTAACAGTAAAGTGGCCGTTGTACTGTTACTTGAGGAACCATTGACTTATTCCGGATGTTTCCAGCCATTTAAGCTTACTGATAGATCAGAGGTCTAAAAGAAAGGATCAAAATCCTTTGATTATGTGAAATAATCAATGGTTGTAATGCGTTATCAATTTCTGCAAATTTATAGGTGCTTAACACACTTTATTGCTGAGAGTCGATTCGCGTATAAAACGACTTTCTGGCCATTGAAGCACGACGGGGTAATTAATGGCAGGGTCTGAATTTTTGTTTCATAAGGTAAATATGACAGACAAATTTTTAATTGTTTTATACATTTCTACTGAATTTGTTTCGTCCGTCAGTTTTTAGAGTTGGGTGGGATTAAAGCCCGAATCCAAAAACCTACCATTATAAACAAGCGGGCTACTGCTGGTTTAGTATTACAGTTACTAATGTTTATTTTAACAAAAATTTGAAGAAAGGCTTAGGACAAAAAATGATTTACAAGTGCTTTTAAAATGACATATGGAAACCCTAATGGTGAAACAAGAGGCAAATTTGTGTTTGATCGAATCTAACAAGTAGGAAAAACAGTTTGCGTAATAGTTTTCAAAGGCAGGGCATGATCTTTTTTGTCATTGGCCTCACCTCGAATAGTCATCATAACTTTGAAATATACAATGACTATTTAGTAACAAAAAATGCCTATATCTCGGTCACCATTTTTAAGCAAAAATATAGGATCCGGAAATTATACTTAGTTTTTAGTGGAATTATAGTAGACCACGTTAGAACTCTCATTTGGATTTTTTTTTCTCACCCGACGAGAGAAAAAAAATTCCTACCTTACCAAAAGGTACACTAAAACGACTATTATTTTGGCTTACGCGGTTTTTAAAATTCCGAGGAATTACTACAGAACCCCAGACGTTTGCTTCATTATAGCTTTAAGGGAGTTTGAGCTTATCTTTTCCCAGTTCTACGGAGATGTTGCAAATGAGATCCAAAGCCTTTTTATTGTTTTCTGTTGCTCAAATAATACTGCAATCTACGTGTTCACATAGATAAAAGCTAGTTATACCAGGAATATTCAATGTTTGGAAACCGAATGAGAAAAAATAGAATATGTAAAGATGAGCAGGGGGGACTTTGCAATGTTGATAGTGCCATTTGAATGCGAAGCCCATATCAATGGATAACCGAGATTTTAGGCTGGAAGATAGTAGGCCTACTACATATTCCTCATGATTTTATTGGAAGTTTCTCAGAAAAGCTTAGTATACTTCTTTCTTTTCTTCTGTCTCAAATAGAAAAGAAAGCAATAATTCGAGGGGAGTGTACATTACTGTTTAGAGTCGTATGTTTACCTCTGGACTATTGTCTACATACCTAATTAATAAGCTGATACGATTATGGACTTAACGCAATTCCAAAATCGCTCCAACCAATTGCACTCCAAGCCATAATTGCCCCATCCTAAATAATCATTAAATATCAGAGAAGTGGACGTTTTGTCCCTTGTTTTGGCCCAAGCAGGTATAAATGTGCTTTATTGAATTTCAATGTTAAAAAAACTGTATCGTATGATAAACGAAAAAGTTGTAAGGTAATGGTAAAACTATAATTTTAACTCTAAGGGATATACAAGAAATAATTTGATTGATTTAAATAACCTAGAAGCAACCGCGTGAAACATTGGAACGCTAAAATACTTATTCTATAAATTATCATGCTGCACAAAAATGTACACAAAGGACTCGAAACAAGTTGTATTGGATATACGAAGAATAAAGCCTCTGGATTGTTTATTGGAATTTTTTAAGAGAGTACAGTTCACTTCGAAATAAAATAAACTCCAAACAACAAACATTTGGCATGGTATGTGTACAGAAGCACCAACTATCAGAGGATTACCATACATTTGATTAAGTGAAAATTGCAGTGGAGTTACAGACATTATAAATTCATTTGTATGCTTACGAAGATACAAAGGAGTAAAAACATATAAATTCATGAAAAATTAGTATGTTCACGAATTAAAGAGCCTTTACATAATGAGAACTATTTGACTTTGAATTATGCCGCTTTCGTGGAATAGAGGCTGAAACGCAGAACACTCCTATATTCAACGATTGTCCAGCAATCCATGTCGGTAGCCTACTAAAGAATATTCTAACTTGCGACTATATGACCATTGCAGTTGAAACATGAAGGAGATCTTTGTGGAGACTATATTTTGGAGAAGAAGCTTGCGAATATAACCGTGTCTTAAACAAGTGTATTAATTATTGCAAAAAAAAAACCAATAATCCTACATGTAGATAATGCTTGGAAATTTCTCCATATTTTGGATTTTTTTAAATTAACGAAAATTGTAGAAAAATTTAAATTCAGCAAACAAAACAAGCAAACAAATCCTAAAATTTTGTTTGTGTTAATGATGATCAATATTAAAAGTACACTAAACGATTAATAGACTGCGGCTAGGAAACGCTGAATGTTGAAAATTGATGTAAAGAAACTTTGACTAAATTGTGAGTGACATTAGATGATAAACTGAAAAGACAGCACTAATTACTTTGTTTTTGTATTGTAATGGTTCTGTATAATTTTATGTTTTATACGATGTCCGGCAGAAACCAAAGAAAACTCTGAGATATGATGAAGTATATATTTTTATGAGATTATAGCTATAATAACACTTATTCAAAACGTAATAGTAGGAAAGCATATTTCCTTTCTTCTAATTTGTATGCCAGTCGGCAAAGCTTTCATTCACGCATGATTGACAGGAGCAAAATAAGACAATCAGAGGAGATGAATGCCAGGGTATAAAATCATTTTAATTGTAGTTACAATTTCCTGGGCTTTGGAATTTCTGGGTGCAATTCAATGTAGAAACTTAATACTAATGGATAATATCTTACCATTATTCAATCAATAATTTTATTGAATTGATAATAATTGTAGTATATTTTCTAATTGTATGCATGTTCACCTTGTATTTTAAAACGACGGTGTTTACTATACAAATAGGTTACACACTACTTCACCACAAGCGGACTTCAAATACACGTTCCACACAGAATAAAGCAATCTCCGATAGTCCCAACTGGAGTGCTTCATCTGCGGGCACCTGACCAATAGGAGTTCTGTGACATTAATGTATTTGTAAATCGTATTGATTTTCATCCCCCTCCTGAATCATTTAGGGAATGTTTGTTCATTTTGCTTTAATGTATAACAATTATCTAATGTATTTCCTGTGAACTTACGAAATTATGTAATTTTTGTTTATTATTAGTGATGGTGACGAAGGTATAAATAATAATTGAAAAAAAAAGAAAAAAATGCAAGCGCATATAATTTTTGCAAAACTGACTGAATATCATGTCTATCTTTCATGGTGTCCTTTCCTCCTCTAAAACATGGGCGAAATCTTCCAATGGCTGGGGGGGAGGGGGTTGGATGACGATGCAATTTCAAAATTTGGCCAAAATTTTTGGGGACATCCCAAAATCAAGGACCATTTCTTGAAAAGGGGACACCTACAACGCGTGCAAAATACCACTATCTCTACACTAAAATTGGACATATAGCTTTTAATTGTGAATTACATTTTAGACTTTCATATAATGTGTTTCTGCGAATCTTATGCTGTATAAAGAACACGCAGAATATCATATCATTAGATTTTGGGCAGTTGGGTTTTCATGGCCTATATCAAGAACGAAGCTAGCGAAGCGAGGGCGAAAAAATTTTTTGACTGTGAGAATGCATGTGTCTATAAGCATCTATAAAGGGGAAAATGTTTCTGAAATGTTCTCAAAAATTCGAGACTGAAAACACATCCAACACATAAATATAATCAAAATTGGCGACGAAAAAGAGCTCGACGTACGAGCGACGCTGAAAATAGAGTAAGTTGCTTCCTAAGTTGTTTCAATTTCGAGCAAAGTAAAGGCGGAAAAAGGAGGCATGTATAAAGCAAACAGTAAATCCTTTACTAAGGCGTAGCGGCGGCACTAAAATAGAACAGGTGCCTTAAAAATGTGAAAAACAGGGGGCATTGTCAGCAGGGAGGCTTATGAAAAAATGACAATTGAGTTTTAACTGAAAAGAACACGATAGGGGCTCCTTATGTCGCTCCACTGAAAATACTCTGAGTTTGTTTTCTAGGCATTTGTTGGATAACAAGATTAATTTAGGCTAAATTTTGCGTTATCTGTGCTCTGAATAGTGGATATGGATAGAAATGCCGAATTGGCCTAATGAAAACACGTTAGTTAATGAACATTGAATGA
>JZLH01S0473144.1:0-12283 GCA_001188425.1 Eucidaris tribuloides
TAGATATATATTTCATGTTTTCATAATCAGCAATGCCCTTCAAAAAAGATTGGCTCAAGTTACATATTACCGCGGAAAATTAGCTACTTCAATCAAAAACGTAATCTGATGGTGAAAATATGTGCGTGCTCCCAATGCCCCTTTTGACACACAAGTGCCCTTTTTTGGCTTTGCCCCCCCCCCCAAACGAAAATACGTTCCGCCGCCCCAGCCTTAAGCCCGGACTTCAACTGATGAAGTTTCAATTAACACCTGGTTTGTCGCTGCGAGCTATTTTTTAAAAATTTATTTATTCATTTTTTTGTAAAACGTTGAAGGCAAAATTTATTACTTTAATTGAGCTACATAATCCTTCATGTTCTATGTGTGTGTCTGATAAGGTCTGAAAATGAACCCCTGACAAAATTTGTATTTCAAAACAGTAATGTAGCACTTTGAAAGAAAGAAAAAAATCTACCATCTTATGCAATGCCTATTTCAAATATCAAACTTTGACTTTTTTTAAAAAAAATAAATTGAACGTCTTTAGTGATAAATTATGTCATTAAAGGGCAGTGACATGATTGGGAGAAATAAAAAAAGCCTCTGGAACCAAACTGGTTTAAAGATATATCAAAGGATACACCAGGTGGAGAGTATCTCCTGGCTGGAAGAATTTGTCTTGATTTTGTTATTAAAGCCGAATCAAGCATCTAGTATTTTGTTTCTCTCGAACCCCGAAAAATAAGAAAATAATTTTCGGGTTCGGGGGCGTTCATCCGCGGCCATTTTCTATTTTTATTTTTTTTTACGTTTCAAAAGCATATATTGTGTTTGTGTGTGTGTGTGTGTGTGTGGAGGGGGGGGTGAGCGTGGCGACTCGAACAAATTTGGCCGGCCAATTATTTTTTTTCTATAGCCAAATAGCGTGCGAGGAACATAGAAAGTGTTTGTGTGTGTGTGAGGGGGGGCGTGTCGGGCTTAGACCGCACCATTTTTTTCAAGGCCAAATAGTTTCAAAATCTCCCGTTCTTATTACCCAACACCATTTATTCCGTCAGTAACGGGGGTATCGATCCAAAGGGGTGTTTGGGTGTTTGAATACCCCGAAACACAGTATGATAAGTACTGTATGGTACTCGTTAGTAAATTGATGTGCTTCTATGCGTACAGTTTCAATGTCATAAGTACTGTTATTTTGGGCACGAGTATAGGCTGGGAATAGATCTCCAAGACCCCATACAGCTGCCCGCTGCTATCTTTAGACATGTTAGATATCCCATTTTAATAGACACCACTACGTCTTAAGATGATCCTTCACATCCGGTGTCAAAATTATGGATCATGACATTGAGTTATTAAAGGGGAACTATATAGGCTGACAGCAAGATGCTCTGAAAAGAAACAGAAATTATTTGGAAAGATTGGTGAAACTTTGAAGAAAAAAAAAACAGTCGGACAAATAGGAATAACGCTATGAATTATTTGGAATAAAGTTGTGAATTTTTGAAAATCCCAAGGATCATTACCAAATTGGCAACATTGTGGTACTCACTATGAGCAACGTCCCCTTTATTTTGTACACAAAACACTAGTTTGTTTTACTAATGTGCCTTAACGTAATAAGAAAACATGTGTAAAGTGTTAGTACACTCCTGCTCATAATTATGGAATATTTTGTTGATACTTAAGTTCTTTCTCCTATATCGTCCAAAATTTTCGATACAAGTGTTTATTTCACAAAAACGCAGTATGTGAAGCAATTTTTGGATTTCATGAGATGACTTAAGTAAAAAATAAAGTACGTTTGAGCGCAATAACAATTATATATCAATTTTTTTTTAAATTCACAAAAAATCATGAAAAAGTATTAAATTAAAGTAATTAAAAAAAAAAACACAGAAAACTGATAAATTTCGATATAATGTCGTTTTTCACTAAATTAACATCAGAATAGTGTCTGTTACAAGTCTAATAACGCGCGTAACCACCACGTTACTCAACAATAACAACAACACCGCCATTTATAAACACAGGTTTAGTGTCGAGTCGGACGCTACAAAATGTTCAAAATTCCTAAAATACTTAGATTATAATTGTTTCACCTGGGGTGAATAAATATTAATCGCAGACGTACCGTTCACGGGAAAATGGCAACTTCTAAAATGTTTTTTTTTAAAGTATTCCATAATTATGAGCATGAGTGTATGAATGTTTGTTTTTAAAAGGAACAAAGAAATTAGAAGAAAAGATCTGTGACAGGAGAAAAGCGGACAATATTAATAAAGCTGGGAATTTTTGATAATTCCAATCCAAAAATGGCAAAATTGTAATATTCACTGTGAACAACCTTGCATTTGTTTTGTACACAAGGTATCACAACACTTTAATTTTTATTGATGGTTGTGCCTGAACAAGTCATGTTTACTTCATATAGGAAAACTTGTGAAAAATGTTAGAATGAACATACACTGAGTACAGACAAGAAGAATATGTTTTAGGGCAATGTAAATTTAGTGACATTTTGTGTATAAATGAAATACAGGGTTGCTTGCAATATAGAACAGCAAAGTGTTGTCAATTTGTTCTGATCGTAAATCATGTTTTTTCAAAGCTAATAAATTTATCAATATTTGTCAAATTTTCTCAAACTTTCACTGGTGTGTTTCACTAAGTGTTTCTGCTCCTATTCAAAGCAGTTTTATGCTAAGCACCTGGACTTCCCCTCCCCTTTAAGTATTGAGATAAGTAACGATGTGTGATTAGACAATGCAGCGTGACTGACAATTAATTAACTTCGAGTAATTAGATTTAAGAAATATTCAAACGGAAAAGAAACCAAAGTGGTACAGGAAAAACGGCGTCAATAGACTAATTAAAGCAATATGACAACCAACAATCCGCGTCATATTGTTCCGGAAAGGTGTGCACGCGCACGCACTGAAGAAAACAAATCATCATCGACTCAGTAATAATTTAACGTCCAGAAATTATTAAGCATTTAGTCAAGATAAACAATAACAAAAATATAGGTTACAACAACAACAACAACAACAACAACAACAACAACAACAACAACAACAACAACAACAACAACAACAACAACAACAACAACAACAACAACAACACGACGCGCATGTACGTGTGCATGTGCACACAACGCAATTCGACGCGACTTTCCGAAACGTCAAATGCAAACTTGACCTAATGAAAGTTTTCGCAAACACAACCAGGACAATAAACCAGGGTCAATTATGGATTGTCGTCGCGGGTATGCCGCCGCCCACTATCCTTTGAATCAAGAGGCAATTTTTTTGTATTTCTCCCAATCATGTCACTGCCCTTTAAGCCTCATTCTTACTCTCGTTGTAATTGAATTGCCCTCTGACGGGTCTTTAAGGGTTTTAAGTGTTCATCATTCGAACTGAATGAACAGAAGAGTATACTCTATGTAGCCGGGGTGCTGTGAAGGGGATCACGCAAGACGTGCTTGATCATCCCATATCCATCAAGAACCCCTTTCCCAGTTTGCCACGAGAGTCGGGTAGGCGGGGGGGGGGCGGGGCAGTTGCCCTTCCACCAAATAAAAATTCCCTCTCATACGGGAAAGAGAGAGAGAGAAAAAAAAATAAGGCTGAGCAGCACATCGAAGTTCTCCCCCTTTTCAATCGTGTTTGTAGCGTATAGACAAACAAGAGTCGCCCCTCCCCCGGGACCTTTTTTTTGGATCTTCACACTTTCGCCGGTGCCTCCCGACCGGGGGGGGGGGGGAGCAGGTTGGTTGATGGGTAAAGTTTGTCCACGAAAAATGGGGCTCATTATCATGTCTTCAAAGTATACTACGCACCGTGTTGCAACGTACCCACGCTGTTGCGGAAAACGCTAAAGTTGTTTGAATTAGCATTTTCAATTTATTGACTCAGAATTTTTGAACTCTATATAGCCAACTAAAAGAAAAAAATCCCGGTCATTGTGTCCCCAATATTGGCACTGCAGAACGCGAATGTGAATCCGCCACTGTCACCCCATAAATACAAAATTCTGGCTACGCCCCTGGGATCCTAAATTTAGACCCGGATTGGCTCGGACTGTCAGTGCGGATTTCGTTTACGTGGAAGTTCGGGGAAGATAAATTATTTCCTGTCGCTCATCCGCTGGAAAATAATACATTTTAAAACAACTTATTGGTTAATAAAAAAAATAAAAAAATCGCATTTTTCATGTTTGTATTGGTGGTATACTTCAACGAATAGTAGAATGTGCGACGCTGCGATAACTCGTTACCACAGAATCGCTCGGTAAAATAGATAATGGAGGGAGTGACGATAATTCGCTGGAATTTGGGTTGCCTCCAAGTTTCTGAACTTGTCTTCTTGACTGTTTTTTTATATTTAGTCATAATCTATTTATTTATTTATTTATTTATTTATTTATTTATTTATTTATTTATTTATTTATTCATTTATCTGTATCCATTCGTTTGTGCATTAATGTATTGTCAACCCTTTACCACAGAATCAATTTCTAAAAAAAGAAAAGAAAAATAATAACCACGATCCGTACGTCCATTACGCCTACTGCAGTACTGTAAACTCTGAATTGAAGAACGGCATAACAAGAAGGGCAGAGTTATAGATTTTCACGTTTTCAAGACACAAAAAGATTAAAATTAGATGTTTGAAGTACGTATTTACGTGTTTAACGATTTACGTTTTAGATCTATAGCAGAAACAGTCATATTATTGAAGATTGTTCATAAGATATTTTTTTAAAACGGAAATGTTAAGTAAGATTAAAGGTGAGTTCAAGTCACACAGTTTTTGGGGTTATTGTTTATTTGTATGTGCTTTTAAATGCACTACCCTAAGTATGTTGTTTCGCTCTTTTTATCAGAAAGAAAGAGACAGAGAAAAAAAATATCTGTGTATCGTGTAGTCAGGCTTTTGTAGTGATTGCTTTGATGACGTATATTTTGAAATGGAAACAAAGAGGAACGGTTCATTTACAAATTCATAATTTGCAAATCAACACCTTCCCTGGTCGGAAGTGTAGGGGGATATGGCTTGCACCGTGACACCCTTAACTCCTCAGTTCATAATTAAAGGGGAAGTCCATCCTGACGTCAAGTTGATTTTGATAAAAGCAGAAGGTTTGTCGAAAATCCATCAAACATGTCAAAGAAAAACAGAGTTATGAATGCTTAAAGTTTCAATTTTGTGACGTCACGTGCGAGCAGCTTCCCCATTTGTCATGTAATGTTAATTACATATATTGCCATTTCTTCAGAAAAAAATCGAAAATGATTTCATCTGTGCCGTCAATATATATTCAGAAATATTATTCCATACATAATTCAATGAAATTTGTTTTTTAAAGAATGAACCATAAAAAATGTCGATTTATGGAATTTATATTACATGACATATATTGGGGAGCTGCTTGCATGTGACGTCCAAATTTAAAACTTGAAATTCATAAGTCTGTTGTGAATTTTCGCCAAATTTTCATTGATAGGCCTATGTTTCTCTCCTTTTTCTGCTTTTATTAAAGAAATGATTACCAAAAAAAGAAAAAAGAAAAAAAAAGACTTCTCCTTTAATATTTAATTTGGTTCATAGTCGCCTCCGTAACGTGAATGTTCTTCTTCATCCATCCAGCTTTATAAGTTCACTTACTTCAGACGACAACACGAGACAATTACATTATGAGTGACAACTGTCTCGTGCGCGCTGGGCCGCTGTGTGCGGAATTGTGTGGAAACTTCTGGCGCACGCACACATCATGGTCATGCGTCAATGTACGTCATACATTTTATTGCGTGCGTTTGTCCCACGACCTCACGACTGGGCGCAGAGGAAATGCAAAGTTATTCTAGACTTTTGAGCCAGTCGTGTAGAAAGTTTTACAGGTCCTGGCACATCATTCAGTAACTCGAGACGTGTAAATTATTACGAGTGACGCAGGCGCGGTTCTAGACCGAAAAATTTAGGGGGGCTACTGGGGGTTTCATTCGCGGCCAAATCCTAAGTCCAAATTTTTTCTCGGTCATCCCAGCCGCCGAAATGTCGCTCGAGCGGTGGGGGGGGGGGAAGAAACATTTTCATTCCAAATTCCAGGTCCAAAATTTTCTCGGTCATCCCAGCCGCCGAAAAGTCGCTCCGCGGGGGGGGGGGGAGGGGGTGGGTGACGAGAAGAAAAATTTTCCATCCAGATTCCGAGTCAAAATTTTTTACGATCAACTCCGAAAGGTCGCTTACAATCTGTTTACCGCCGCGATTTTTTTTTTTTTGGCGAGGGGGGGGGGGGGCTTGGGCATTTTTTTTTTGGGGGGGGGGGGCTTAAGCACGCCCAAAGCCCCCTCCCCGTAGAACGTGCCATGGAGTCAGTACAATTGATTACTGTATTATAAATAGAGTGACAGGTATACCAGGGGCGGCACCGGGGTAAAATTTTAGGAGGGGCGAAAAATCTGTCGGTGAAATTTTGCCCGCCAAAAACAGACAAATTACAAGCCATACAGCATCCGAGAAGAGGGAGGGGGAAGGGTGGTCCAGGGGGCCGACGACGACTAAAAGCATTTTTGCCCGCCAAAAGGATTTTAGTAGCCAAATTACAAGCCCAACAGCATCTGACAAGCGGGAGGCATGAGGGCCGACGACGACCAAAAGCATTTTTTGCCCGCCAATTATTACTAGCCAAAAACAATAGAAGGGCAAAATTTTCGAATAACGGTAAAATCATTTCAATTACTTAGCAAAAAATAGGGGCGACCGCCATCCCCCCCCCCCCCGGTGTGGCGCCACTCCTTATGTAGGGTAATTGTCATGGCTCAGTGGATAAGACTCGGTTTTTATCACTCGACTGTGGCCTTACATCCCTAAAATAATCCGAATAGATGAATAAATAAACAAGTAAATGAATGAATGAATGATGAATGAATAGATAAATAAGCAAACAAAAAATAAATAAACATATCAATTTATAAGTGAATTGAATTTGAATATAATACAGATTAGGCCTAAGTACTATTAATAAATCATAAATAAAAAAAACTCTAAATAAATCAAGTTTAGATGGTCCACATATGATTTTTCCATATAACTTTCAGTTTCTCGACCTAGAGGTCCGAGGTTCGAATCCACGCCGCCGGCCCATGCGGTTGCTCCCTTGTAATGGCACCTTATCCCATTACGTCGCCCCCTCGGTATAGGACGTACAAGCCGGAGTCCCGTGTTGAGACAGAACACCTCAGGCACGTAAGAAGAACCACGTCAGCTTCATCGAAAAGAGAAGGTGAAGAACCCGGTGTTGTGGTCACATATCCATATGCAATACTATCCCGGGAGCTGATCCGTGAGGGTCATAGTGATTGAAGGTTGCGTTTTCTAGCCCTGTATCCGAAATGATGACAAAGCAATAATAATAATAAAAAATAATACTCTACGAGACTGAACTGTTCCGACTCACATAATATTAGACAGCCATTATGCTAAATTAGATGGCCAATGCGTATCAATTATGTGGGACGATGGTTATCTGGTGTGTCCATGAACTATCCGCGTTTTCGGTGTTAGACTGTCAAGTACAAGTCATTTGAGCTTGAATAGTGAAATTTGTAAGTTCGACACATGCCTACGTTATCATTACCATACCCATCGACGGTTATAGAGGATAAGATATTGCATTAACACAATACAGCTATCCACCACTACCACCCCGCCACTACTACACAATAACACACACAACAACCACAACTACCACCGACGGCAGCTACCACCATCGTACTACCATTTCTCTACCTCTACCACCCGACATCCACCACCCGCACAGACCACTGCACATCCAGTACGCACATACTTACCACATGACTGCCACGACTAACAACTCAACATTTACTACGTACTAATCACCACTTATCATCACTACACTGCAAACCAACCACCACAGCTCACCACCAACCGAAACACCACCACGCCAGACAACCACGCACCACTACCATCAACCACCACCTACCACCACCGACCCACACCACTCACCACCGACCACAACGACACCACCACGCACCGGCAGCCACCCAGCCCGACTCACACGCCACCACCACCACCACATCCACCACATCCACATCAACCACATCCACATCTACTACTACCATCAATATGATAATCATTTTATCCTGTGTCATTTATTTGACATTTGTCGTTTTTCCTATTTTGTTTATTCAGTATCGAAAATTTGGGAATCTAAACAGAGAAGAGAAGGTATTCTTGGTGGCGTGCTTATTGACTCTACTAGTAACCCTCGGCCTTACAGCGGACCGGGTCGCCATTGTCGAGAAGGCCTCAGACGACTTTACATTTGCCGTGTTGTTATTCATTAATGTTAGTAAGTATATGCCAAAAACCGTAATCACAAATATACAGACACAAGGACAGGGACAGACACATACAAACACCTCACACACAAAGAGAAGCCTAAGTGCACACAGACAACACACTCACACATAATTATGTACAGCACATTATAAAAACAAAACTTAAAACACAACATATACTCAAACACATTCTCTTTGAAGAAAATAATTTCAAACCCAGAATGATTATCATAATTTGTCCTCGATAGCGAACGACTAACAGACGTTAAGAGCAAATTTATTTTATTTCATTTTATTTATTTATTTATTTATTTATTTATTTATTTATTTATTTATTTATTTATTTATTTATTTATTTATTTAGTTAGTTAGTTATTTAGTTACTTAGTTACTTAGTTAATAATTATTAGTTAGTTATTCGTCTTTGTTTAAGCAAATTTACTAAATTCTTATCAAAATTGATCCAATGATAATGCCCTGAATATTTTGACAGACGAAACGAAACGAAATTCTGACGGTTTCAAAACCATTTTGAACTCAAATACTCAGTAACTGTGACCGAAGAATGAAATTGTAAGTGACGAAATGCGCGACAAAACTGTTAGACGGATCAGAAAAGTTGTCAAATTAGTTGACAAGAGAATAAATTGGAATTACCCTTCGTATCATCCTGGTATGTCAAGACGAACCTTAATTGGTACTTTTTTTTATGAAAACATATTAAAAACTGAGCGGTAAAACATAGAATAATGAAAATCAAATCAAAAGTAACGAGATATTTGACCTCACAGTACATCATTTATCATGCAGAAAATGTTAGAATATAAATTTTAAGACTATCCTGCTTCTTCGTTATAGAAATGAAGCCAAACGAAGCCCTCGTAGTTACAATTTTCACATGAAATAAGAGAAACCAAGGTAGAATTAGCAAACTGAACGACAGAAGTTTTTCATATTCTTGATCTGAAGATCATTTTAGTCTGCAGAAATTATGATCGAACATGACAATCTGTCGGTTGCCATGGTAACTATACCACCATAAACGTCACAACAGCTCACGTCATAATGTTGTCACGTATGATCTGTATGACGTGTCTTCATGTTCAGATCCAAGGATTGATCTGACGCAGTGCTTTCTTTATATGCATTTATTAAAGGGCAGGGGGCATGACTGGTAGAAGTAAAACGTACTCCGCAGGCACAGACTTTATTTTGGCACTCAAATTTACAGCGCCTTGAGCCAAGGCTAATTTTGTTGGTCAGTCAGGAGTAGCTATAACACAGGGCCTATGGAAGTCTGCATCACAGATTGTTCAGACCCTGATTTGCGTATCACGACTGAATGGTTTGTGCCTGCAAACTAAGAAAAACTTGCTTCGAAAACAAAATGAGTTGAAACGTAATACTAATATATGCAATGACTAGACTGCTCGAGTGAATATTGTGAATGGAAGGATTTGTTTTGAATCTGTTTACTTGAGGAGAAACGAGTATTAATATACCAGTATTGAATTAATCTCGAGACGTGATAGGAATCGATCCCAAAGAGAATCTACCAGCGAATTTCATCGCCGCAGTGATTTCTGATTATTATTCAAGATTCAAGATTCAAGACCATTTATTGTCTGATTATGAAAATACAGAAATATGGCCTCCACTGGCATAAAAGCATAATATAAATGCATAAAACACATGACAATATGATTATGCAAATATAATAATCAAATACAGAATCAATGCATATAATCAACTACAGCTACAAAAAAAAAAGCGAGAGAAAGAAAATAGGAGAGAGAAAGTAGGGAAGAGGAAAGACAAGAATCTTAAAAAAAAAACCTTATCAATAATTTAATGTATTATACAGCAAATGGGAAATGGATGACTGTGAAATTTCCACAGCAGGAACTTTAAACTGTACCCTTGATTCTGCGATAATTGTGTTTTGAATTGAGGACTGCTTCCAATCCTGTGGTGTCCCTTTGAGTTTAACAATCCTACCTGTTGGGAAAAGATATTTTACCGCAATCTGGCAATAGGCTGATGCCACATCAGAACAACAGTAATCTTAAGACGACTTTTCTTTTACTTCTGCTTTCCCAAGATAACGTAGTGCCTGCCAATATACTTCAAAGGCAGCAATGTGGTTTTTCAAAGAAAACAATATCCTTTCAATTAATAATGACGGCGAAGAGCCAGGTTGTCGACAACTTCTTAAAGATAGAGTTCAGGATTTACATGCCAGAAAACGGCAAATGTATGAAATCAGCACAAATCGTTCACAATGTGAAGATTAGTATAAATAAACACCTGTCATAGAACCTTTGGGTAGAATACGTAATTTTGTTGAAAATCTGGATGCTTAAAGGGAGAAGGAGCCCGCAACTAACAGGCATAAGTTAAGACAAAAATTGAGTTCTCGCCAACCAATCAGATCGCACGTGCACAGGTCTGGAGCTGACCATGCGTGACCGATGCATGCCACCCGACGTGTGTTAGTCGCGCCGTGGTAATGTATGCACTGTTTAAATCGATAAGCTCCTCCCCTATAGCTGTTTGTGCAAGTTTTATCCCGGGATAAAACTTGCAAAGACGTAGAATAAACACAAATTAACTAATTTAGAGGGCCTTGCTGAGGGTGAGTATCACACAGTACCCCTTATTTAGGCTGTCCTTATCACCATGTACCATAGTTCTCACAATACTCACAATGTAATTTTTTTTCTTAACTTATGCCTGTTAGATGCTGGCTCCTTCTCCCTTTAAATGTCAAAATTTGCAGAGTGACGAACACGTTCCGTTAGTTCCAAAATTGTCTGATCGGCCGTTAGCCGAAGGTCACGCAGAGTCCGTCAGCAGGTCATGCGCACCGTGTTCTGCAATTTGAGCAAAATTTTAACTGACGGAAAGAACAGTATTCTGGTATTATATCGTTATTAGTTTTTCTCATAAAACAATGAGTGCGTGACAACTACAGTGTAGATCTCATACTTTCAACACACCGTTTTAAGTAGTTTACTACCGTTTGGTAATGATAATAAAGGGAAGTGCTGGACTTGCATATCCTGAAATCTATCTTTAAAGGTAAAGTTTAATCATGTTGTTTTTGTTTCAATTCACTGCAAAAACTGGGTATTAAATATGGATATCAGAAAATGTTGATTTTCCAACACCGTCGGTGCTAAAGCCAATGCTCTTGGTGTTTGAAATAATTCGTTTGGTGTTAAAATAAAACCCGTGGTGTTAATATTTACACCACGTCTGGTATCTATATTATGCAACACCATGGGTGTTAAATTTAACACCCCGGTTTTTTGCAGTGTGTAGGCGAAGTAACCATGTCGGTGAGTTTGTTTGTTTTGAGGCACCATATGGAATAATTGCAATACTCTTACGCCGATCGTTTTCATTGTGCTTCTTTCTTCCAGTATTCTGTCTGTATTACGTGCTCCACGGAATTCTGGGGGAGCACGCTTATGAACTCTTCGTCTTCGCATTTAGCATGCTCGTCATTTTTGTTTACTGTATCACGAATTTCATAGAAACATCGGAAGACTCCATCAAATTGGTGAGATTTCATTTTAATTCCATTTTCATAATTTTCTTATACTGTAGGCCTACATAATATACTACTACTACTGCTACTACTACTACTACTACTACTACTACTACTACTACTACTACTACTACTACTACTACTACTACTACTACTACTACCTACCACCACCACCACCAGTACTATTTTACTAATACTACCTACCACCACCAGTACTTATTTTTTTACTAATACTACTACTAATACCACTACTACTACTTCTACTACTACTACTACTACTACTACTACTACTACTACTACTACTACTACTACTACTACTACTACTACTACTACTACTAATGCTACTGCTGCTACTACTACTACTACTACTACTACTACTA
>JZLH01S0473155.1:10533-21809 GCA_001188425.1 Eucidaris tribuloides
GATCAGTACAGTAATGCCCAATCAGCTTACAGGGTTTCGAGACTGCAGGCCAAGGGACTGCACTCCAGCTAGCTCACGTGCGTGAGCCAGTTGGGCGTGTACATTACCAGTCCCAGGCAAGTAGCTAGCGGGCCAGGGATTTCAGCTATGAACACACGGAGTGTGGGTGTGGACATGACCTAAATGATGACAGATTGTCAGGCTGCCATTCTCTGATTGGTCCGTGAGGACTAGTCTGGATAAATCTGACTATTCATGGCATTATCGAGTCACAATTTCTTCAAACTGTTACTGGGCTGGCAGTGGTAAGGTCAGTGTGTTTGCTCCATTTGTAGGTCGATGGTGCAACAGACGAATGCCAAGTAACCCGACCCGTCTTCAACCCGCTGGGTCGTAGTCGGTAATAGTGTAACAGGAAGCTCTAAAAGTTATTGTTATCAGCAGGAACTTACTGCCAAAGAAGAGTGCTGGATATTTATGGCAAATTGGCAACCAAAACCCAAAATTATTGTTATTTAGTTACTGGACAGGAAAGGGGGATTTTCTGCCGACGGCTACCCGAAACCGGAAAATGAAAAACGTTATCCGGCCGCGCGGTCGGATACCCGTCGGATATCCGATCGGCGGCAGTATTACAACAAACTCCCAACGATCTTTTTTAAAGTAATACGGAACTTAATACAAGCGCTAATAATGTCCCACCCTAAAAAACGATCTCATGACGATCCTTTTTAGGGTAATACGGAGCTAAATAATAGCGCCCTTAATGTCCGACGTTCGAGAACAATTTGCCGGCTTTTATTCTTAGCGGCATACGGAGCTAAAAATTATTGTCGGGAGTTTGTTTTTAATGTCAGCTGGCGCTGAAATTCAGTTCCGTATTACGGCAAAAAGAAATGGGGGAACTTTTGTTTAGCTTTCGTAATGAACGGAGCTAAGATTTAGCCCATTATGAAGCCAAAAAGAAATGATGGAAAATAGGTATTGGCACACAAATCATTGCCGACGTTTAACCGGAACCCGAAATATGAAAACGGAAACCGCCATTCGCGGTCGTTAACCGAACGGTTAAACGACCGCTTACAGCACTAATCCATATTTATGTTTTTGAAATGCATGTCTCCACTGTGTCTATAATATCCATGGATGGTTGTTCATAAATCATAGACGCAATGTTTATAAGTTGCCACTTGCACCTTGTACAGTGTGACACACAGCTTATCGCAATAAACATCATACCATACATGTTTAAGACAGAAATCATACGATATATGTGAAAGCATACTAGCAAAAAAGAAATTATACAATAGAAATGGGAGTTGGAGGGGGAATTTTGTCATAAATAATAGGACCATGCATGTATTTACCATTTTATGACACCATCACCACGTGTCAGACTAAATTTACACTTTAATGAAGGATGAGGGACTGGGTTATACTGTATATGCTGAATATTTCGCGGTGGTTTAATTTTCGCGAATTTCGCGACTTAGGCCTACTGAACGCGAAAATATTCACTTCCTGATATTTCTGTAGAAAGTGAATGCAAATACCAAAAAATCGTGAAAATATACTCTCGCGAATTCCCCATCTTGAAGCAAAATCGCGAAAATATATGGGCGCGAAATTTATGGCGTATACAGTATATTGTCGCTTGTCCGGCAGAAGGGCCCTAGCATTATGTTCCCGGCAAACGAACCTTAACAGTAAATTTTCTCTAATTTGAGAAATGATGCACCACGCCATACCCCGGGGTACCGTCGTACCCCGGGGTACCACGTTGTGCAGCGCCCTCTTGTGTTAAAAAATACATTTTCTTCAGTTATGATCGCTGAAATCAGTGGTAATGATGCAGAGGCTGTGCAAGTGCACAACAAAAAGGCATAAACTTACGAAAAATGGGGTAAAATTTAAGCTAAATGTGTTATTTTCACACTTATTACATACCTTTTACATAATTTTGTAACCCAGGGTACAGTGCTGAAAAATAAATAAATAATTCAACAAAATGGCGGATTTCTACTTGGTACCCCAGGGTACCAAATACTGCATCAAATATTGCCTTATTTGATATTTGCACTAAACAGACTAAGGATCTAAAAATATTACTTTGATTTCATGTGAAAAGAGCCAATGGTTTCCATGTTAGAGACAATTTAGTGTTAAGGCCCTTCTGCCAGACAACCGATGATATCCATTTATCCATGGTTAGACACTGCACAATGTTTGTACACATGTAAGTTGTACAATACAATGTACCTTACACCTCGTACACAAGTTAATTTGTTATGACAGAGATAGATAAAAAAAATCATAGACATGAAATCCCCACACCATGTATGAGAGAAATCGTACCATACAACATGCGGGAGTTGAGAGGTGATTTTTTTTTTCATAAATAATAGTACCAAAGTACCTGTATTCACCATTTTATGACACCATCACCACGTGCAGACTATTTACATTGTACAGTCTACATGTATTTACCGAAGGATGAGGGTTATATATTGATTGTTTGCGTTGTGATGTCACTGGTGCTTGCATCAGTGGTCACAAATGAAGCCATGAATGACAATCATGGACCAAATATTTTCCCCGCTTATGCTTACAATTTGAACAGAAAAAAAACCCCTTTACCATTCAAATAGATTTGAACTACCCAAATTTATGTTTTTAAAATGCATGAGTCCACTTGTATATATCCATGTATGGTTGGACACTAAGGGCGGGATTTTCGGGTATTTTTTTCTTCGGGTACCCGCTGGAATTTTCGAGCGGGTACAAAAATAATAATCACGCAGGTCTCACAGTTCAGAGATAGACTTGTGAATACATATGACTCTAAACAGTTGTTGCTTACCAGAAAACGATGGTTCAGTAGTCATAACTCCGTGATGTTTCCGTGAAAAATTCTTCTGTGCAAATATCTGCCAAGTTAGAAGCCGATCTGAATACGTTTTCAAACAAAAATGACAAAGCCAATGTGTGATGAATTCAACTACGATGCCTTTCTACATCGGTTAATGTACGGTAGGGGATTTCCCCTACAAGCCTTTCCCTGTTCGCTGCACCGTCCCACTAAAACCGTACGTGTAGAAGGCGCCTTCGCACAGTGCCATACCGGTTGCGCGAAACTGCGCTGCCTTACGTCGTAGCGGGCGCTATGCCAATTAGACTGAAGACTGAGACTGATGAGACTGAGACTGATGACTTTTGCATAATGGCTAATGTCTACGTCTCTGCCTCCGTCTCCATCTCCGTCTTCATCTCCGTCTCTGTCTCAGTCTCAGTCTCAGTCTTTCGCTGTGATGTGCTTGCGATATGTTGATGTATGCAGACATCGACAGCGAGCGTGGCGCTGGCCCAGCGCAACTCAGCTGCTCGATCGATCCACTGATTTTGAGTTCAATGGATCGATCGACTGCATGGTTACACATGTACAAGGTACGGTCCATTTTTTAACTAGGTGAAGAGAACGTATCATTATCTCAACAAATCAAGAAAGAACATGAAGGATTATATAATTATTGGTATTGTTTATCTTGTCAAAGAGATTTAAGGATATTTTGAAGGTATTTAGTGAGATTCAGAGAGAGATTTGTGTTTGTTTGTGATGCTTCTTGTTATGTATACATCCTTGTAAATGACAGAAAAGAAATCAGCTAGCAATTTTCGGGTAACGGGTATTGATTTTTTAACCCGGGTACCCGAGGCGTTCAGGCGGGGCCCAGGTACCCGGGTTTAAGTCCCAGCCTTATTGGACACAATATAACTTGTATAGTTCCTAAAACCTCGTACACACAACTTATTATGACAAAAATCATACAGCATAGAGTATGACAGAAATCATATGATATGTGAAATCACACCATGTAAATGAGAGAAATCAATCAAATCATACAATATATATTGGACGGTGAGAGTTGAGAGGGGAGTTTTTTCATAAATAATAGGACGATACATTACCCATATTCCCCGCATTATGACACCATTACCACGTGTCAGACTATTTGCCTATTTACCGAAAGATGAGGGTTATTGTTTGTGTTGTGATGTCACTGCCCGGGTTTGCATCAGTGCTCACAATTGAAGCCAGAATGAATGTCATGGACCAACTATTTTCTCCGTTTACTGCTTACATACAATTTCAATTGCAGAAAAAAAGCCTTAAAAGTACCATACAAATGGATTTGTACTTCAAGTTTTGTTATCATTGAAATAAGCATGGAGATGCCCAGTTTCTTCGTACACGCACGGAAAATCCTCTTCCCCACAAGCCATCCGTATTGCCACCCCACCCCTATCCTCCCCTCACCACCCACACTCCTCCCATTCATGCCGTCCACCAACAAATTCCATTCCCTCCTCCTAATTCCCCACCATCCATCCCCCTGCCCCACCATCCTATCCCTTCCCCACGATCCTATCCCTTCCCCACCATCCATCCCCCTGCCCCACCACCCCATCCCTTCCCCACCATCCTATCCCTTCCCCACGATCCTATCCCTTCCCCGCCATCCTATCCCTTCCCCACCATCCTATCCCTTCCCCACCATCCTATCCCTTCCCCACGATCCTATCCCTTCCCCACCATCCTATCCCTTCCCCACCATCCTATCCCTTCCCCACCATCCTATCCCTTCCCCACGATCCTATCCCTTCCCCACCATCCTATCCCTTCCCACCATCCCTATTCCCCGCCTTCCCACGCATCCTATCCCCTTCCCCACTCATCTCTCATCGCCTTGCCACCATCCTTCCTTTCCCGCACATCCTATCCGCCTTCCCCACCATCCTATCCCTTTCCCAACCATCTATCCCTTCCCCACATCCTATCCTTCCTCACCGATCCTATATCCCTTCAACCATCTATCCTTCCCCAAATCTATCCCGTCCCCACCATCCTAGTCACGCTTCCGCACACCAATACCTATCCTTCCCCACACCTATCCATTCCCCCATCCTATCCCTTCCCTTCCCACCATCCTATTACCTTCCCCACAATCCTATCGCCTGTCCCCACATCCTATCCTTCTCGCCACCATCGATTATCCTTCGCCACCATCCTAGCCTTCCCCACCATCTACCTTGCCCCACCATCCCTAACCTTTCCCCACCGATCCTAGGCTCCCTTCCAACCATCCAATCGCTTTCCCCTAGTGGACCGCCTCCATTCCCGTCCCACCAGTCCACCACCTTTCTGTCCACCATCCCATCTCCTTTTTAAGAACAGCTGAATTCTGTCGACCAATTGCATGCAGAAGGCCTACATGCAGTACTACTTGAATAATGCACAAATGCCTTAGTTCCTGAGAATTTAAGAAATTAACACCAGAGGTTCTCAAGGTAAATCATAGACATTAACCTGTTGTCATGGCAACAAGTCTTGGCAACTATGTACTCAAACATATTATGATGCATGAGCTGCAAGGGTTTATAGCCGTACATTGGCATGGTTATGTGTGTACATGCTGTCAAAATAAGTATGGTCTGATACCCCAATATATGGCCAATAGTTCAAAGTTTTATGATCATATCACATTGAGAGGATGGAACATTGTGGACAGTTAAAGGGATGCGCCGCTTGTAATCCATGAAGGGCCGTGCGCATTTCGCCTTTCTTCGGATGAATGCGTGCTGCATAGGGAAATGTACACAATTCGTGTGTGCTCGTTTTTGGAAAGTATACAGACATTCCCGAATATTACCCGAGCCGGGCCAGCTCAAAAACATCACGATATGCGACTTTTCTGTCCCTTTAAGGTGTACACAATTTGAAAGTCTGTTGTGTCTAGTCTGTTGATTTTTTATTGAAAAAAAAATAACTTTCATTTTCAATCAGATTTACTTTATAACTAACTGAAACTCTCAAAGTTAGAAAAAATATACATTTGATTTTTCGAACCACTCAATTCCTATTTCAGGCCATGAAAAATTTATTGGGGAGCCCTGCTATGAAAATGCCAAAATCAGGTCCAAGTATGCGTACACGTACATGTACGTACTTGGACCTTGCTATTGACACAGTTAGTTAATATGTTGAACAAGACTGTGATTAAGCGTGAATGCTTGAATGGCACACGCATGTCAAGGACTTCGGTATTTTTTAACTACATGTACGTACAATATTCTATGTTGACGTCAGAAAACAGTGGTCACTTGATCATGGGTAGTGTTCAGGTACATGTAATGTAACACGATTGGAGATATAAGACCAAAGTCCAAACATTAACCCGTTGGAAACGATTCAATTTCATTAAGACAATGCATTTTCCATAGACCCCAGCTTGAGATATTTTTTTACTTAATAGTTCCCAGAGGGTAGTGACACATACCTGTATTATGATGTAAGAGTATTATTAATTTGTAAGGGTTGCGACTTATCTCAGATTTATCTCGGATTTGATTCAGCTAAAAAAGATACACATCGGTATTCGGTACATAGAAAAATACGATGTTCAAATTTTGAGACTCCTGTTTTTGTAATATATTTAAAATGATGAATCAGTTCTAACTCTTAATATGTTGCTGCAATATACAGTACATATTGTATTTGAATTTTTTCAGGGGTCACTCAATATCTATTACTGGCCACCAGAAATTAAGAATGATGTGAATTTAGTTGCCCAAATGAGCCACTAGAAATACAAATTATTGTCAAGCCCTGCTATTAGAATGCGAAAATCAAGTCCAAGTATGCTGTACATTTAGGCCTACATACTTGAACCTTGCTATTGACACAATGAGTTATGTTGAACGAGACTGTGACTAAATGTTAATGTTTGAATGGCATACATGTACGTGCTACATTTATGTGTGTCAGGGACTTTGGTATTTATTAACTACATGTACGTATTTTACGTTGACGTCATAAGATTGTGGCCACTTGACCATGGGTAGTGTTCAAGTATATCTACGTAGCACGAAAGTCTAAACATTAACCCGTTGTCAGACGATTTGATTTCAATATACATGTAACACACCAGGGTAGGAATTAATTTTTATTTTTTAAGGGCAATTTGTATTAGAGCCTTGGGGCTATTTTTGAATTTTGGGGGGCTATTTTTCTACCATTGGGGCTACTTTTTTGTTACACATCAGAATTTGAAGAATGCAATGAAAGACTGCAGATGTTTTAGTCGGTGCTTAGTAACCATTTAATTCATTTTTGTTTCAATGCCATAATAATAATAAAAAATTGAATTTTTTCGTAGCAAATTTGAGGGCAATTCTGAAGGAAATGGTCGCCCCAAAGAATTAGGTTTTGGGGATTTGGGCTTTGCCAGGGGCTAAATCGCCCGTCGCCCTGGGTCATTTCCTACGCTAACATCTATTTTCCAAAGTCCCCAGCCCGAGATATTTCGTACATGTAGTCTCCTACGGGTAACCACACATACTGTATCATGATGAAATAAACAGAGTATCATTGATTCATAAAGGTTGTGACTTTTCTCATATTTGATCCAGCTAGAAAAAATATGCACTCTGCTACTTAGAAAAATACAGTGTTCAAATTTTGAGACATGTGTTCTTATACCTTAAAGACGCTACATGTATATAACACTGTGGAAGACTCATTTAAAAAGTTGTCAAACTTTGCTATTTGACATATCTGACAGTGTTTGAATGGAAAAATAAATACCCTAGAACACAAACGTTTGGACAGTTATGCTGTCACCAGTATAATATGTGCAGAAACAAAACGGCACATTAATTTATTTTCATTCATACAGGAGAGGGGCAACCCTCAATAAATCACCAGTATACTGAAAGGTTTACATTAGAAGATATTTCCCTATAAATATTAGATTTTAATTTTAGATTTTATGTGAAATGAGAAAAATATGCACATTTTCTAAGTACATGTATTTGTGGATACCCATTGTTTGAAAAAATACATGCAGAACACACCAGTTTTTAAATGCCATCATTCCCTTTTCGATCTGCCTGTATGTAACCAGTCATAAACTCTATGTGACTCGTCCTCTCTTTAGCATATCCCAAATCTGAAAATTCGAACTTAACTTTCAGGTCATTTCACAGTAATGTTTGAAAAGTAATCAAATTGTATATTTCTTTTGTTATTTCTACATGTGGAATATCAAATGTAATGTGATTATGTGAAATGTGAGCAAAACAAATTTCCTGATGGACAATAAAATCAAATCTGAATGTGAATCTGAATCTGAATAAAAAATTTGTTTTAACTTTGGAAATCTTAACAATTAAAAAAGTTACATATTAGAAAGGGTATACTTTTATTAACTTTTGTACGCAACACTTTTTTTCCTAGCATGTAAAAGCCTTTTGAAGTTAACACTACGCTCTGAAAAGAGGAAGTATGCCCTAAGTACTATTTAAAGGTAATGGCTAACATTTACCACAGTTAAAAAAAATCTGAGCCACGTGATTCCCCATGCTACCAGTGTCTTTGATGAGGTCTAAAAATGAAGCCCTGAAAAAAAATCATATTTTAAAATGATTATTTAGTGCTTTAAAAAAGTGAAAATCGTAAGGCTATTATTACACCTAGGCTATGTAAAACTCTCCCCGAGTTTTAATTGTTTATTCATGCATAACTTGCCATTGGCAGTGTAACTTTCCAAACTTTTGTATTGTAGGGTGTTTATTTGTCTATTTGAACACTACTATGTAGCTCAGATATCAAAGTTTGACAGTTTTTTAAGTTGAAGCTCCACAATGTTAGCCTATCACTTTAACTTTTGTATGCAACACTTTTCTCCAACATGTAATATAGTTGACCCTACACTCTGAAAAGAAGAATTATGCCCCAATTACTATTAACCCTTTACGTACTTATGTTGCATCTGTGCACAATTTTACAATGAAATGGAACAATCATTTGAATTATTTTTTTACCTTCACCTTTATACCGGAGACACTACAATACATGTACATGTACATGAGAATAACTAGTGTGCTTAAGTAACATCTACAGAAAAATGTCCATTTCAATACATAAAGGAAATCAAAATTCAAAGAAAATATGAAAAGAACAATTGTCATTATTATCCCCTAAGAATAAATTCATCGTGTAAAGAGTTAACAAAGAGTTTTATCTATTTTCTCTTACAGACTAATGACCACCCACCCTTTGTCCACAAGCCAGGCTACTGCATGTGGTACGACCAGTGTGGCATAGAACCGACTACGAAGAAACCCCTGAATTGCCTCTACAATAAACCTGCCAAAGAGCTGACCGATCCGAATGCCCTGGACATCTTGGCTAACTTCTGTCCCCAGTTCATGGGCCAGGGTGGTAACCCTACGAAGACATGCTGCTCCCCTTCGCAGCTGGTGACGTTCCAAGGGAACATGAAGATCCCGCAGGAGACGATGGGGAGGTGTCCATCTTGTTATCGGAACCTACTCAATATGCTGTGCCACTTGACCTGCGGCACCAACCAGAGTCTCCATATGAACGTGACCGACATGCAGCCCTACAACCCACCTGCTGAGGAGGCCCTTGACGCTTCCAACGACACCCAATACAGCATCACCGAGCTTTCCTACTTCATTGAGAACGACACCGCCCAGGAGATGTTCGACTCTTGCATCAACGTGAACTTCCCGAGCAGTAACACCAAAGTGCTCTCCTTGTATTGTGGCTCGTACGGCGCAGCACATTGCACCGCGCAGCGGTGGCTCGACTTCATGGGCGACAAGAACAATGGGCAGACGCCTTTCCAGATGGACTATCACCTCGACAGTCCGAAGGATCCGATGGAGTCTCTGGAGATGCGCACTTTTGCTTGCAACGAGTCGACCAGCAAGGACACGAACCCTTGCAGTTGCCAGGACTGTCCTGCCTCTTGCCCCCCGCCTCCCCCACCCCCTACACCCACGGAGCCTTTCCTCATCTTCGGAATCGATGCCTACCTCGTCGTCTTCTCGTCCCTCTACTTTCTCTTCCTCGTCGTCTTCATCACTGGCAATGCCCTGTATTTCTGTTGCTGCAAGAAAAAGAAGCAAGGGCATGTCATTCTTGATGAAACCTCAGCCTCGACAAATGCACCGAACGCCGATCAGCAGAGGAAGTCCAACATCACAGAGGACGATGTGGGATGCAGGGAGAAGCTGGGGCAAGGGTTTGAGAGTCTCCTGGAACTGTGCTTCCGCAAGCTGGGTACGGTGGTGGCCTCTCATCCTCTGGTGGTTCTCGTGCTCGGATTTGCGGTGGTGGCTGCCATGTCGGCTGGCTTTGTGAAACTGCAGGTGAGTGCTAAATATTCAGAATTGCATCCCCTAAAATATTTGATTTTTGGTAAACAGTACAAGTTCTTAAAGTGATATATTTGATGCTCATGATGAAGTACACAAAGTTTCTCCTTTCAACATTGTTTAAGTTTCGGCTCTAGTTTGATAAATTGTACATTATAGCGATAGCTTTCTCTAAGGTTCTCCATTTCATCACTTAGTAACATAGAATGTTTGGATTAGCGTAGGAAATACACAGGGGTTGAGGGCAATTTAGCCCCCTGAAATCACAAAACAGCCCTCAATTTTCCTGATAGGGTTCCGTATATAACATACTAAAATCACCAGATAAGGCTTGAAAGTAGCCCCCCAAAGTAAAATTTTATTTTCTGCCGTGGTTTGGATGTTAGATCCTAAAACTTAATTTTTAGTAGTAGCCAAAAGCGTGAACTTGCTGTTTGCGAAATCTTCAGCAAATATTGGGGTAATCATGTCCTGTAACAACCTGTTTAAAAAACTTGTTCTAGGCCTATTGTGTTGTCATTACTTTGTACAGTAGTTCCTGATATACATTGACATTGATGTTTGGTGAATACCATCAAATTAAACACTGTCTTTTACTTGTTGTTCTTTCCTTCTTCCTTCTTCTTCTTCTTCTGCTGCTTCTTCTTGTTCTTCTCCTTCTCCTTTTCTCCACCTTCTGCTGCTTCTTCTCCTTCTCCTCCTCCTTTTTCTCCTTCTTCTTCTTCTTCTTCTTCTCCTTCTCCTCCTCCTCCTTCTCCTTCTTCTTCTTCTTCTTCTTCTTTTCTCTCTCTTCTCTCTTCTCTTCTCTCTCTCTCTCTCTCTCTCTTCTCTTCTTCTTCTTCTTCTTCTTCTTCTTCTCTCTCTCTCTCTCTCTCTCTCTCTCTCTCTCTCTCTCTCTCTCTCTCTCTCTCTCTCTCTCTCTCTCTCTCTCTCTCTCTCTCTCTCTCTCTCTCTCTCTCTCTCTCTCTCTCTCTCTCTCTCTCTCTCTCTCTCTCTCTCTCTCTCTCTCTCTCTCTCTCTCTCTCTCTCTCTCT
>JZLH01S0473155.1:21859-35859 GCA_001188425.1 Eucidaris tribuloides
CTTCTTCTTCTTTCTTTTTCTTCTCCTCCTCATCATCGTCCTTTGACTCCCTCCTCTGCCTCATTCTCCTCCTCTCTCTCCGTTCTCCCTTCCTCCTGCTCCTCCTCCTTATTCTCTTCCACATTTTCCTCTTTCTCCTCTTTTTCCTCATTTTCCTCCTCATCCTCCTCCTTCTCCTCTTCCTCCTCCTTTCTCCTCCTCTTCCTCCTCCTTATCTTCCTTCTGCTCCTGCTGCTCCTGCTGCTTCTGCTCCTTCTCCTCCTGCTGCTGCGCCTCTTCCTCCTCCCCTTCCCCCCTCCTCGTGCTCCTCCTCCTCCATTTTTCAGATCACCACGGATCCAGTTGAATTGTGGTCTCCCCCTCAGAGTGAGTCCAGACTGGAGAAGGACTATTTTGACGATCACTTTGGCCCTTTCTTCCGAACAGAACAGCTCATCATCACGGCACCAAAGCTGAAGCCCTACCAGTACGATAGATACTATCCCTATGAGTTTCACATGAACTTTTCAGGAATTATCCACATTGATATCTTGCACCAGGTAACCACTTTATTTTATGTTCTTATAATAACAAAAGTGTGCCATTACAATTCAAGCATTCTTATTTCCATTGAAATGGTATAAAACTGTACTGCAGGTGTTTGTTTGTTTGTTTGTTTTATTTATTTCAATACGGGATAAAAAAAACTTGCTATCAGCCGTTAGACTGTTTTTCAGCAAGTCCGTATATACAATCATTAATACAAAACAGAATGATAACAAAAAGTAAGTTCAACATAAACATAATAACATAACTCAAACAAAACATAAGTATACATAGCTAATTAAATACACAAATAAAGTAAATCAAAACATATTTGACAGAAAAAAAAAGAAAGCACTTTCAAAAGGGGGAGGGAAATCAGAAAATCTATTGTATGTATTTTACACACTATCCCTTAACCTCATTCAAGATGTCATCTCACACTCCTCCCATTTATCTTTTATTTATTTATTTTTTTTTTTTTAAGGACTGAGCACCTTGTAATTTGAGTCTTGTGGGCTACAATTTTGCAAAGTTATCAACATGGGTGGTGCCCCCCTTAATTTTTGTTCAAAAATATGGGGATTTGACTGGTGTTTGAAAATGTCGACTCCCCCCCCCCCCCACTTGTTGTTGATTTGGTTCGTAAAAATTTTGTGAGTGAGGAAAAATGTTTTTCGGCAGCGTCGGCTCCATACCCCCCACTTGTCAGTTGCTGTTTAGCTAGCAGTTATGCATTTACAAAATTGGGGGGGGGGGGCAGATTTCACCCGTTTTAATATTTTACCCTGCCACCTTCCCTGAATCAACATGGTATACTGCACCCCTCCCCTTCCATGACAAAAGGGCATAACTGACATGTTTTTTGTCAAAATTGAGTTATATAACTTATATACTGTAGGGGACTCAATTCATCATGCTTACCTTGCAGAACAAAAAAATATTAATTAGAAGTTTCCCTTTGTTTCATAATCTGCTTGTTAAAAGGACACTGAATAGGGCTTTATGTGTCGAACAAAACACCAAAATGTCAGTTATGCCCTTTTGTCATGGGGGGCAGTATAGTCGTGCAGGCCTATCTGTAATGAAAAATATGAGTCACCATGGTACTTTGCACAAGAGAACCAAGCATGACATTTAAAAGTTAACAAGGAATTTGGGTCATTTCAAGAATTTTATTGCAAGATTGTTCAACCACTGTGCATGTAAATTTATTTGCAAAGTTGAATTACATGTTAACAAGACTGCAAACTCTTTCTCTTGCCCCCTTTTTCCCTCAGATTCTTGATCTTCAAGATGCCATCGTAAATCTCGAGGTTCCTTTCAAGGACGAAAACATCACGTTAGAGGACATCTGCTATGCCCCGCTGGCACCCGAGAACCCCAACTGCGTCATCGAGAGTGTGCTGAACTACTTCCAAAATAGTCACGAAAATCTGGATAAGGTTGTCTGCGATCCGTCTGGGTTCCTTATAGCCGCGGACTATCATGACCACATCATGTCATGCACTGGGTGAGTCCCTTTCCAAAAAGATTTCTCACAAAATCATCAATTGCTGACTTAACTCTTGAAGGTATGAGGTAATTGACATGATTGGGGGTAGTCCTTATCTTGGGGTGTATCTATTCTAGAATCGAGTAAACTGTGCAAGAATTCTACTGTGAAAATTTGGTAGTCAAATGTTGACTCATTCAAAACTAAATTCCGCAAGTATGCCTTGTGACAGACAAATCTGTTGTGTAGAAGTCTATGGTATCTGTTTCTGTTGGGGCTAGAGAGAAACAAAATGCTAGTACATGCTTTATTCGGCTTAAGTAAACAAATTCAAGATAAATCCTTCCAGTCAGGAGATACACTCCAGCTGGTGTATCCATTGATAAATCTTTAAATCGGTTTTGGTACAAGAGGCATTTTTTTAAAATTTCTTCCAGTCATATCACTGCCCTTTAAAGGTAATTAACATGATTGGGTGTAGTCCTCAACTTGGGGTAAAAACTATTCTAGAATCAAGTAAACTGTGCAAGGATTCTACTGTGAAAATTTTGTAGTCAAACGTTGACTCATTTTAAAATAATGTCCATCAGTATGCCTTGTAACGACAAATTGGTAGACTGTAGCCTTCTATGGTTATTAAATCTATTGTGCCCCAATAAAATTAAACTACTGGCCTCTTCGCGCTTGATTCTCCTTAAGTAAACAAACTCATGTCAAATCCTTCCTGCCAGGAGATCCACTCCAGCTGGTGTACATTTGGTTTATCTTTCAACCACTTTGGATCTGAAGGCATTTTTTGTTTCTCCCAATCATGTCACTGAGCTTTAACGTTAATATAACTCTTAGATCTGTTGACATACCATTGTATTGTTATCATGTGTTTGGTCAATTTTGATTCAGTGCTAATGTGATGTTTTCACGCCATTCGGCATATCTGATATTGTACAGTCTAAAAAAATATGGCGCAATGGGGATTAGCACAGTCGCACAGTGGCCTCTTGATGCGGGAGCACTGAGGATGACTAGTATGAATAATTAATTGTCAACTTCATATAAATAAATTGGTTAATTAGGGACAAACCCCCGCTGTAGGGCTGAATATCTCAGGTGGTAGGGCACAGGGCTAATTACTCCTGAGGTTGCTGATAATTATTTTCAAAATGTCAGTTTATACTGTAGTTCTGTAGTAATGATCTGTTATACATTATCTATTTTCTACATTGTCTATACATTTTTAATCTGAGGTGATACATTTATTTTAAAATTTATCAACCATTAGCTATTTTTAATGCGCCTTCTTTCATATTACCGATTTTACATAAATTATTATTTTGCCAATGGTACTTGCCTGTTGTGCATGTATTAATGTATTGAATGTATTTATGTTTGATTTTTCATATATGTTATATATTTTACACATGTGTAATTTAATTGATATCAGATGCACCCGGTCTGGTAAGGGGAGGAAGGTCTGTGGACCACAGTTATTAGGTTAACTTTTTCCAAACCCTGGCAGCATGCCGGGTGCATCTGATATCAAGATTTATATTGCAATATGTCTTATTGTAACAAATTCTTTATTTTTATCTGTATATATCTGAATGCTGCCGAATAAAATAATAATAATAATCAATTTGAATCATGCTTCAGACAAATTTTCTTTGCTATGGTTGATTTGCAGTTAATAAATTTGTTTCCCAATCAGTTTTCTGTCAGAATTAAATGCTATATAATATATAATTATGTTCCAAACTTATATTTCCATTCTGTTACATCTCAGAGCCCCAGCTTCCTTGAATGATTCTACTGAACTTCACATGCCTTGCATGGGGACCTATGGTGGGCCTGTATTCCCCTGGACAGCCTTTGGGGGATATGAAGGTAACATTGAGATTGACGTCAATTGTATAGACCTGTTTGGTTTGGGTGCTGTTTTTTATGCTAATGTCTAACTGGGGGGCTTCAAGCTTGCATAATGTAAAAACTGACATCTCAATGCACCTGACTCATTGCATAACCCTTTGAATTGTCTTTTCTTGTAGTTGTGGAAGTTTTCCATTATGGCTGACATAAACTCCTGTGTTCTGAAACTGAATTGGTCTATAGGTGTTTGAATTTTGTTGCTTGAAATATGTAGACATTTTATAATGTGCCAAAATCCTCCTAATAAGTGCTTATGATGTAGATACATAAAATTACAAAGGAGAACGTAACACATTTACAGTGAGCGGTGTAACGGGGGGGGGGGGGGGCCGGTGTTATCAAGGGGAGCAGAACCCAAAATTTCTTGGTAACTAAGTCCAAAAAGTGTGTCGTGTCCTTTCCTTTCATTTTCCCGGTGGTTTTGTGGATTTTCTTGCTGAAAAATTTTCAAGGCGGCGGCAGTCTGCCCCTGCTGCTTTACCATTGTTTACAGTGGAAATAAATAGGTGATAAACATGGTGAAAATGCATTTTCCAGGAGGTGAGTTTTCAAACAAATTAAGTTTTTAAATGAATTAATGATGATGATAAATCTAGTAATAATACTACTAAACAATTAGATAACGTGGAATATTACATATCTACATTTTTGAAAGATGATTAAAATAATTAAAAGTACAGTTATAAATACAAATAGTGAGTCCAACTTTTGTATTTATATCTATACTATTAATCCTGTCTGACTAGATGACTCATAACTTCCACCAAGATAAATAATTCAAATATGTTAATAAATTTATTTTATAATTCAATAATAAATTTATTGAAAAATTTACATTAATTCTAGACTGCTTGAGTGTCGTCTCGCTGTTTTGTCTGTTTTGACAAATAGCCAATATTGGCCGTTGTATTAAAGGTATTGCTACCATCTTACGCGACAGGTTAAAAAATCTGCAGCTACATGATTCCCCATGCTCCATTAGTCATTTGATAAGGTCTAAAAAATGACTCCCCTGAAAAGAATTGTATTTCAAAATGATTATATTGTGACTTTAAGAAAAAGTGAAAATTGTAAGTTGATCGGAATTTACCGTGCCATTTCTCCCGATACTGGAGCTGTACTGTGTGTACACCTACGCTATTTAAACTCGCCCCGAGTTTTAATTGTTTATTCACGCATAACTTGCCATTGGCAGTGTAACTTTCCAAACTGTTTTATTCTAGGGGTTTATTTGTCCATATGAACACTACTATGTAGTTCAGATATCAAAATTTGACAATTTTTTAAATTGAAGCTCCGTAATGTTAGATTACTTTAACCGGACAGAAATTTTCCGTCAGAAATATCAGAAAATGTGGAGTTTGGCTTTATAAAATCACCATCAAATTCACACACAAAGACATATTCTCTTGGCAAAAAGGAGGCAAACGAAAACAACTTTTATTTTAAATATCATTGTCACAGTTCAGATTCATTATTGTGCATTTGTCTGTCTTCCTCATTCTCACGTTAGCATAACGAACCGACTCGGCCGATTCGGCTCGCACGCTACGTAAGTCTCCTCTTGCTTGTTTGGGGAAAATTGAAAAGGAAAAAGAAAGAGGAGTTAATTCGTGTACCGTTGTTAAGAAATTGAAAAGTTCGCAAGAGTACTTCGGACATAAAGATTACAATGATTTCACAACCCCGCTTCAGAAATTTAAAAAAAAATCGACATTGGTTAAAAAAATAAAAAAAAATTGTCTTACAGTGATGTCGAAAGTCAGGGGTGTGGTTTATACATGGGTGCAAAAACAGTACTCATAACTTTTACCTGATCACAATTCTCCGCAGGTGAGGAGTATAACCTGGCGTCGGCCCTCGTCGTAACATTCCCCGTCACCAACTACAAGACGGGAGACCCCAGACTGCAAAAGGCCCTGGCCTGGGAGAAGGCCTACCTCGACTTCATCAAGAACTACACCAACGACAACCTGACCATAGCATTTCAAGCAGAGGTAAAGTGCAATTGTCATGCCATTGTACTGGTAATGCATGTGGAAGATCAATTTGGTACATGTTGTAGTTGTGGTAGTAGGAGGAGAAATAGTGGAAGGAGTGGTAGTAGGAGTAGTAGTAGTAGTAGTAGTAGAAGTAGTAGTAGTAGTAGTAGTAGAGTAATAGTGGTAGTTGGAGTAATAGGAGTATTAGTACAATTGTAGAAGTAGTAGTAGTAAGACTGGTAGAAGTAGTGGAAATTGGAGTAATAGGAGTAGTAGTAGTTGTAGTAACAGTTGTAGTAGTAGTAGAAGTAGTAGTAGCAGTAGTAGTCGTCGTAGTAATAGCATTAGCACTAGTGATAGAAGTGTTGCAGTTAACCCACTGGCTACGGAAACCGGATGTGCCCTGTGTTAACTCTATTGGATTTTCAGAATCTCGGACATAGCAGGTTAATGTAATGGAAGTAATTAGAATGTTGCACTATTAACAGTTCGGAGGTGGAAGTAATACACACTAAGTACAAATTATTGGTCGGTGCTGTATAAAGTAATGCAACCTACATTTATAATCAAAGTTAACCATCGCATTAACCTGTTGCTTATGGGAAACGGATGTGCCATTTATTAATTCTAATTATGAAATCTCGGAGGTTATGGGTTGAAGCTGTGTCACTGTAATATAGTGTTATATTTCAGAAGAGAAGCATACATGTAACTAAACTTGTGGTAGTCATGCAGACATCAACTCATTGTTTTTGATTCCAATTTCTTGAGATTTTCTTCTCTTTTTTTTTCTAAATTTCCAGAGATCTGTGGAAGATGAGATCAACCGTGAGAGTGACTCTGACATCCTGACCATAGCTCTCAGTTACCTCCTCATGTTTGCCTATGTGACCTTGGCCTTGGGACAGATAAAGAGCTGTCATAGATTACTGGTGAGTGGATGTTGACAATGTTAAATTTGTTTGTTTGTTTATTTTTTCAGTTGTTTTTGTTTTTGGATTTTTTTTAGCTCGCCTGAGGCTCAAGTGAGCTGTTATGATCGCTTTTTGTCCACCATGCATCATCAGTCATGCAGTGTGTGTCATGCAGAAACTTTCTTCTACATTTCCATCTTCTCTAAAATAAATGATTGGATTTAGACCAAACTTGGTAGGAATGATCCCTAGGGGGAGGGGATTTAATGTTCCTCATATGGTATCTCAAGGGAACTAGGTAATTTTCAAACTTCTTCTCTACATCCAGAAACAGTTTTGCCAATTTACATTTTGTGTAGAAACCCCAATACGTGATGAGTAATTTTTCACCTGACAATGCCCAGGGAGGCCCCGTTTGAACCCTGAAGGGGGTGACAGGTTGGGGGAAGGCTTTATGGGGATAATTCACATTGACACTTTCTGTGATACACATGATTGATTAGGACCAAACTGATTGAGTAGAAACGATCCTTAGGAGGAGGGAATTCAATGTTCCTCAAATGATACATGTTCACCACCCTCCCCTCCCCCTCCCTTCTCTCTTTTCCGGGAAGGGGCCTGGGGACAGAGCTCCCCGGGCTACAATTAGATAATTTTCAAACATGATCTTCTCTAGATCCTGAAATAGTTTTCCCATGTTACATTTTGTGTGAATCCCTTATAACAGTTATACCCAGGTCCTGTTTGGCCCACTTTGGGGGGGGGGGGTGACAGGTTGGGGAGGGCCCTATGGGGATAAATCACTTTTACCACTTCTTCCTAAAATTGCATAATGATGATAATACAAATACACATTGGTACATGATTGAAAAAAAAAAAACATATAGTTTTTACTTTAATAGAAATGATCAAATTTCCAATGAGCATTTGTTTTTTGCAAACAGGCAAAACATTTTTTGAGGTCTTATCAGAGATATGTAACAATAAGAATCTCTCTGGGTAGTAGATTCCATTATATCACATGATATGTATGGCGACTGTTGTACCTTTGGTGTTTTCTGCATTGATAACGTAACAATGGCTTTGTAAGTATGAGAGCTCAGCTCTGGGACCACATGACCTTTGACCTGACAGGGCCATTTATAATATCAATAGAGTGTCTTTGTACAATAGAAAGGGAATAAGTGACATTTTGATCTTGAATGGGCTCTGTCTGGTGATGTGTTTTATATCTTTAGTGTTGATTTATCTAACACTCTTATCATGTGAGTCATAAGTCATCATATATCAATATGACTGATAGTGCCTACAGTCTGGGAGAGCGCACTTAACTTTTTAATGGGGTAGGTTCAAGGGGTTCGATGGGATATAAATGGTTGATAAAGAATAAGGAAATCACAGAAGCATGTTTGACTAATTGAGAGTTACATAATTTGAGCAACATTTTCGTGGCTGTACCTAGCTGGGTATGCATGAAACATGGTCAAACGCTCTCCCAAGATCCAATCCCATATATCTCAAAATCATGAAAAAATAATATAAAACTTCTATCAGGGAATAATAGCATATAATCATTTTGCTTTTATACCTTATAATAATACTAATTCATATTCGGTCACGGGTTACTGCTCAACAATCAGTTTCATAAAACAGATCATTTGCATTTGTCCAAGTTTTGCATTTGCAATTTTGTGCATGCGTGAATGGCTGCTTTTTTATGAATGCTCAGGCGACATTATCATACAGCACAAATTACACAGACTTGTACAATAACAATTTTGACATGTTTTACAAAATTAATTGCTATTGCAGTCACATTTGACTGAATATGAGTGAGCAGTATACCGTGCTAAAGTAAAATGATAAAGCTATTTTTCGCTGATATCAGTTTTACGTTTGTTTTGAGAAGTTGAGAAATTTGGGATCAAATCTGGGTTTCATTTTGTTTTCAACTCACAAAATGTGTTCTGTTCATTTCCTTCTCTTGATATTGCAATAATTCAACCAATGTGACCACTTTTGAGCAGTTCTACTCTAACTTCCTGCATTTAAAGTTCACTACTACGACAACAACTACTACTATTAAGTACTACTACTTTTACTACTAGTTACTACTACCACAGATTAAAAGCAAAATCTCTGAGCACAGCATACAATTGGAAACAAGACTATTCGGTCGTGTGAATCTGCCGGCTTTTTTAGGGCATATTTGTATCCACAGTTCATTTTTAATTGTTTGCACAGTGGAAAAGGTCAAGGGGATCCCCAATATTTACATTATCAAGGTCAGGGTGATAAAAGGTGTCGATGACATACATTTACACGTATGAAGGATGTATTCACAGTGACATAGTTTAATGTCTTCAGTGTCATTGATCATTTGATCAAATTTTATCACATTTCAAGAGGTTGATAAAAATCTAGTATCAGGACGTGGTGCAAGCTGTTTTTCACTAGGTCACAAGATGAGTCTCTATTAAATTAGGGTAACCCATTTTTTTTGATGATATGACTTAAAGTGATAGGCTAACATTGTGGAGCTTCAATTTAAGAAATTGCCAAACTTCGATATCTGAGCTACATAGTAGTGTTTAAATGGACAAATAAACACCCTAGAATACAAAAGTTTGGAAAGTTATGCTACCACTGGCAAGATATGAATGAATAAACAATTAATACTCGGGGCGAGTAAAAAATAGCCTAGATCTACCCACAGTAAGTCTATGAGATTAGAACTGGGCAGGTGAATTTGGTTAACTTGAGTGCTTGTAGATTTTCACTTTTTTTTTTAATCATCATTTTGAACTACAAATTTTTCAGGGCTTCATTTTTAGACCTTATTAAAGACACTTAGAACATGGAGGATAATGTAGCTCACATTTTTCTAAACTGTTGTCATTGTTAACCTGGGGCTTTAATGTCTCCAGTGTTGGTAATCATTTAATCAAATTTTATCACATTTTGAGTGTTTGATTAAAATCTCGTGTCAGGATGTGATACCTGGTCTTGTTCACTGAGTCACGAGATTTTGATAAATTAGGGTATTCCTCACCAGCAATAGTATTTATTTGATGATATTTAAACAGTACTCAAGGACATGTATTTGTAACTGTATATCCTATTTCTATAAGTTATATGGAGATGAAGAAATTTTAAAATGTTGAGATCAGGAAGTTGTGCAGAATATAAAATGAAAGTGGCATCATGAAGTTTAGCTGCATGTAAAATTCAACTAATTATTTGTTGAAACAAAACAAAGCTAAGCAAAATCATTTGTCCTTATTAACATGAATTTACTTAGAAATAAATAAAGGGAATTTCCCATAAAAAGGGGGGATACGAAATGTAACAATAAAATGGAAGCAAAATTACTGACATTTAAAACCAAAATAATGATTGTTGTGGTTATAAATGAAAAAGAGGGTACGTCGTCTACAGGGCTGTAAGTCATAAAGTGGTTTATGCTGATATGAAATTGATACTCGATAAGTGGAAACTAAAAATAATGTGTTTTGCTATCGCAATAATAATGTTGGATGCCCTATTTAGGGGGACAAAAGGATACGCACATTAACGCTCATTGAAACATCACACACATGACTGTAATTTTTGTTTGTCTCATAATGTGAAGAATATTTCCTTCTTCCTCTGTTGCGCTGCCCTAAGCACATCTAAACCTTCAAGAGCAATTCACAAAACCCTCATATCCATGCATATTGTCTCGCAAATGAATGCGTGATCATATTTAAAGCCCAAGTACAGTTTTGGTAAAAGGTAAAAAATGAAGTTGTTTGCAATGATATTTTTAGATAGACCTAATATGATCTTTTACTGCCCTGAAAATTGCTCGCTCTGAAACTCTTTCGTTTTTATCTCGCCTGCTATGCATATCAGAAGCGAGATATAGGCGCCGCTTTTCCGGTGACGGCACCGATGCATATTTTGAATGTGTCCGAAACTGGGTTGCTATGGTAACGGCATATTACGGGGATAAGTCGGGGAAACACATGGGGCCATGTGCTGATGGAATATGGGTATTAATCACCTTCAGTGGTACGTGTACTTTTAACCCAGAACACAAAGTCCAACTAGAAGACAGTATACACCCCCCAGCTTTGTCTTGAGGTTTACCTACTACTGATATATCAGTTTCTTGTATTGATATTGATATTGATTAGTAGCTCTGATTGCTTAGGTAAAGGACACATGCAAATAATGAGCGTAGATTTCTTTATCTGTCGAAACGTCAAAAGTTCTATTGCAAGGTCTATAAATCAACATTTGTGTGATAAACAAAAGATATTGAGGCTCAAAGTGCTTGAGTAATTGTATAAACCTTGATATGAATGTGAAGTGTAATGTGCAATTAAATCAGATGAAATCTGGATACATTCTTGACAAGTATTAATTACATGGCATTGCATAATTTGGTATATGATCATATCTTATAACCAAAAGTATGTTACTAATACTAACCACAGTGGGCATACATAGTACGTATTTCTCACCGTTTTGTAGTTATTTTATCTCTCAATCCTCCGGCATGTTAAGAGTTAAACAAATTTCCCCTTTTGCTTTCTCAACTGAATAGGGGCACATATATATTCATGAACAGGTCCACAGGTTGAGAACCACACTAAAATACTGAAAAATATTAAACTAAACATATTTGAATGGAAGAACTGGGTACAGTAGCTGTATATGGTGAGTTCTTGTGTATTCAGTGCATACACATGAATTGCACAACTCATAAGAAATAAATAGATTGATTAATAATTAGGTAATAATAGTTTCAGTTTATATCTAGCACTGTGTATGAAATACAGGTATTTCTAAGCACTTAAAACTTTTAATACCCTAGTCATCAAAAGTTTGTATTCAGGTACCTGGTCACCGCTAGAGGAGGTTATTTTAAAGACTTGGCAGCCACAATGGGTGCACTAATTCCATTCCTACTGGCTACCCACTGTATTAAAGGAGAAAAAAAAATATGGCTTATTTAACTCAACCCATCCACAATTCCATAAGAAACTACCTTCTCCACTTATTAATACAAAATTAAGTATGAAAGCATTGATCACAAAGTCAAATTGAAAATAACTCAATTGTGAATGTGTTCAGAGCTGTCATCAATAAGGGCGGGACTTTCGGGTATTTTTTTTCGGGTCCCGAAAAAAATTACGGGCGGGTACCCGGGTACCCGAAAGCGGCCGAAATTCATGTCACACAAAATAATCATCATGCACGATTTCACAGTCAAGAGATACACTTGGAATATGTGTGACTCTAAACATTATTATACCCGAAAATAATGGTTCAGTAGTCTGAACTGCATTGAATTTCGTGAAGTATTCTTCTCTGCAAATATCTGCCAGTTACAGAACGGTCTGAATTATGTTATCAAACAAAAAGTACAAGCCAATGCACTGATGAATTCAACGCTGCGCCGTATGTCGTAAACACATGTTATAATATACGGGATTCCCCTAACAAGCTTTCCCCGTCGCTGTCGAGCGCCCGCTTAAAACCACATGAGGTAGAACTGGCCTTCGGTACTGTCGCGTAACAAGTACGCGAAAGTCAAACTAGTGCTTCCTTACGTCGTAGAGGGCAGCCATGCCAAATTTCGTCGTAGCAGCTAGTACGTCATCGGCCGTCAGGGGAAATTAGTGCAGGCGCTAGTAGAGCGATGGCAGCACAGTCTTCAGCTGCTCGTATGGCGGCGTAGGGAAATAATAATTTTAGTGGCAGCCCATGTATCGACGTACAAGATATACGGTCCGTTTTTTAACACAAGAGAACGTTATCAAAACATGAATGATTCATAATTTTGCGTAAGGTCCATCTTGCAAGAATATTTAGCGATATTTTGACAGGTATTTAGTGCAGATCAAAGAGATTGTGTTTGTATGTATGCTTCTTGGTCATGGCATATTCATCGCTTGCTAAAAAAAAATCGCTTGACAATTTTCGGGGTAACGAGTATTGATTTTTAACCGGTCCGCAGGCGTTCGGACGCGACAGGGTAACCGCGGGTATTAGTCCGGCCATTAGTCATCAAGTTATTTCATACTTTACACGTATCTGCAATCTCCACTTGGAGTCGAGTACAATACATGCATACCCACGCAAACTGCCGCGCCACGCACGGGTATGCGCGTAATAATTGCCGATACTGGCGCTTCTATTTTCGTCAAGTGTGTTAAGGTCCTTTGCATGATAACATGCCGAAATCAAAACAAGCCTTCCCGCGTGAATTTAAGAAACTCCGATAATAACCACTCGATGTTTTTTCAAAGTTTAAGTTCTCTTTGAAACAATTGTCGACTGATGTATGCATAACCACGCTCAAATATTTGAAAGTAAGAGTGACACAAATAAAGTATCTTTTAATCACCTCTCGCATCAACTGATCGCTACGAGAGTATTACAACGTAAATACTAATTTTTAGTCATGAAAAAAGCATTAGCATTTCCACCGCTTTATAAAAACCCAACAAGTTTTCCGGTGGTTCGTTTGCATTTGTTGAAAATTACACAATTATAAGAAGCGTTCGTAATTTCAGTTTCAAGTCTCATTCGCAATTTTCCTATATTGTCTGTTAAATTGATGTTACAGCACGCAAATGTAGCGTTAGAAATTCACATTTACACGTGCCCACATCGTAATGTTACGTGTGAGTTGTTTGTGAAAGTAGGCTGAGGCGGGGGGGGGATCAGTGGCAAGGTGGGAAAAATGAAATAAGAATTACGTGAAAATAGATAGATTGTTTTTTTTATCTAAAAAATAATAATTTACTGATACTACCTATATTTTTAAACATAAGGTTTAAACATATGTAGATCTATGTCGGGAAACAATACCACATGACAAATGGAAAGGGATTTAACAGAATGTTGAATCAACTCTTTTAATTTTCACTTCAGAATAAAAGTTAAAAGAATACTTTCTTGTCTTTGTCACTTAAAAAACCACGCACACCTTAAACTACATTTCTAGGCCTACCTGACCTAGGCATATTGGGTTAGCCCAAATTGCTAGGACTAAATCAGGCCTAGCCTCGGCCTATAGATTCTATTATTTATTTCAGTTATTCATATCAATGTCATTGATTAAATAATTAAAATCAATTTGAATAGGCCTATATCTAGTTTGATTTGATT
>JZLH01S0473188.1:10368-23925 GCA_001188425.1 Eucidaris tribuloides
GTTATTTTTTTGTATTCTGACTAATCGATTAATTCGATTACCTTTCCAGTCAACTAATCGATTATCAAAATCGATATTCGTCCCAGGCCTACTTGTAACCTGTGGTTTTGAGCCTCATTGTGGTGGTTTACCTTGCATTGTCTCCGTACAAGTAATAAGTTATCATCTTGATAGGTCGACTCTTGTTGCTTAGCAACAGGTATCGTGCAATGGTGACGGTCAAAGGGAATCGTTTTCCTGGGAGGAAAGTCAGTATACCTGCTGTGTTTCCCCATTCCCTGCATGTATATTATATGTTCCTGCTGGTTTTCCCCATTCTCTTATGCTAAAGATTCATATCTCAAAGTTTATTTCCAGCTTCCTCTGAGATCATATCATTTTCCTTGACGGATGACTGTGGAAAAATAGGCCATCTTAGTTTGCTTTGTGTAAATGTAAAAATGCCATAAATGTTTGGAATCAAGTTGATTCTGATTGCACTTCCAGTAGTGGCAACCACACATGTGAGCACTCACAATGAAATGATCCTTGGTTACTCCTAAAGTTACTGTTTAAAGCCACTGGCTATTACATTTACCACAGTTAAAAATATGTGAGCTGCATTATAATCCTCCATGCTCCATGTGTCTTTGATAAGGTATAAAAATGAAGCCCTGAAAAAAATTGTATTTCAAAATGATGATTTAGTGCTTTAAAAAAGTGAAAATCTACAAGCATTCAAATTAACCGGATTCACCCGCCCATTTCCTCCCATAGACTTACTCTTTGTATTCTAGGGTGTGTATTTGTCCATTTGAACACTACTATGTAGCTCAGATATCAATGTTTGACATTTTTTTTTTAAATTGAAGCTCCACAATGTTAGCCTATCACTTTAACATTGTGGAAGCACCTCTTAAAAAAATTGTCAAACTTTGATAAGGCTGACCTACATGACAGTGTTTGAAAGGACACATAAACACCCTATAATGCAAAGTTTTAAACAGGTATGCTGGGAGAAACAAAATATGTAGATTAATATCGGTAATTGAATTAATGTCATGGGGACAAATCTATAAAACAACACTCAAAACTGGAATGGTTGCTGATTGATTTTCACTAATTGAAAGCATTTAATGATTGTTTTGTAGTGTAATATTTTTTCAGCGTTTCATTTTTAGACCTTATAAGAGACACTTATAGCATAGAGACTCAGAATCAGGAAGCAAATACATTGGCGTGAAATTTTAAAATCATCTTGGATCTGAATCGGGGCTAAGAGATAGCTTTGGCCTTCATGATCAAAGTGGACACATGGACAAATTTGTCTCAGCAATGAATTCAAGTCTAGTTTATCATAATTTCTCCACTGATTTTGATTCTGTTTGTATTTTCTAATTGGCAGGGGTTTCAAAATTTATGCACAGAATTGTGTAATTAATTATGCAAATTTATTCAAAATCACACGTTTGTTTTGTCAAAGGATTAACAAATCTGCAGTGATACACAGTGATATAGTCGAGTCACCACTTTCCGAGGCCAGTGCCGAGTCCGAGTCACCACCTTCCGAGGCCAAGGCCAAGTCCGAGTTACCACTCTCCGAAGCTGAGGCCAAGTCCGAGTCACCAACTTACTTAAAGCCCAAGTTTAGTTTTGGGGATTTTTTGTTATTTGAAAGCTTTATGCCCCAAAGTCATTACCCTGCAATAATAGATCCTGAATGTCTTCAGGTTTTTTTTTAATTAATTAATGAAAAATGACCGCCGTTTCCTGGAACAACCCCAAATTTTAATATAGAATCGTAAAGGGTTAAGAATATGGATCTCTTTAACGGTTACATGGTGTGATCTATACCTCAGTTCTGAAGAGCAGACGCAGCTCTTTCAGAATGAGTTATAAGTCCTTATCTAACCTTTTTAACTCTCTTGGGACCTACCTTTGTTATAATGTAGATTATATGGTCAAATAATGTCGGGGTCCCGCCCCGACATTCGCATTCTAATATAAATACGATTAGAGAATAAAGACAGACAAATGACAAAAAATGACAAGTATATCGAATGACGTCTTATTTATACCACTTCATCCTGAAGAGCTGAGTCATTGCTACTCTCTCTATGTTCTCAGGTCATGACGGTTCTCATAACGTCCAGCATGTAACGCTTACGTAGAGAAGGCATTTTTTAACCGCTCTTAGATGCGTTATCTAATATAAAATTATTCGGTGCGGAGTTCGTTCCCATCCGGATATCCTTCTTTCATAATTAATTAAAAAAAACGAAGACATTCAGAATCTATATTGCAGGGTTATGACTTTGGCGATAAAGCTTTCAAATAACAAAGAAATCCTAAAATAAATAATCTTTGAATCGGCGTTAACTAGCTTGTTAGATCATCCCAGTGATTGCTTGAGATTGTGCTAGTTCGTGTCTAAGCACTCCCTGAGTCGGGGCCTCTTCCATCTTGCGCTATCCGACCCCGTGAGGTCTCTGTCTTTCTCTCCGTTAATACCAGGCGGTATAGCAGGATGGAAGGTCCCCGAGAGCCTTAGAAACAACTATGCCTCGAATATTAAGGCAGTCACTATACCTTTTATATACCGAAAAAGAAAAATTCCTTCTCTTTTTAAAGATTGGAACCGGCTCTGCAAAACATCGGGGTCGTTATCACTTGCCTTGCTTGTCACGAAGCCAAGCTTTCGCGCTGTGAAACTGCTCCTGATCAGTGTATACTGTTACTGTTAGTGTTACATGTTAGGCCTACTATACGGCCGGAACGGCACACACACGCCGCGGCGTGTGTGTGGATAAGTCTTATGAGTCAACACAAACAACACCAGATGAGACGTCAACTTACGTTACGTGGCGTCCAAAAGTTCGAATCTCAGAAGAGTCTCCCTGCCTTTATTGTCTCCTCAGGAATGAAATATAAAGTAAACAAACGAAAAATGGGCAAACAAATCAAGCTCGAAGTCGAGAAGTGCCGGGATCGTCTCCGCTAGCGTACGCCGCAACCTAAAGTTAGCAATCAATTATCAATTTATCGCGCAGCGCAAATTACGGTGTCTGCGCTCGCACAAATTGTGGGGCTCGCAACAACATTTGACTGCCGTTGAAAAATGACTATTAAAAACGACTATTGACCGATGACTATTAACCGCTCAGCGCCCTGGCCAGGCATGGCTAAAACTATGACCAGACTTTCGACCAATCAGGTGAAAGCATTAGCTAATATTCTTAGAATGAGGTATATAATATATTTTAGGACATACTTTTAACCTTTTGAAAATTACTTTGAAATACTAAAATCAATTAAACACGATTGTTCAACCAATCTACCATTCATTCAAATCAACCAATTACCGATGTTAATCAATTTGAGAAAATTCAAACAAAATAAAGCAAAACCTGACTTTGAAGTAAGCAATATTTGATGCAAATGACTAATTGTCATCAAATCATTTAGGTGAATGGGTATCATCTTTCACAGTACCTGTCTTAGAGCAGTGACATGGAGAAATATAGACTCGCATGAATAACTGTGTGAAACTTACGGGCTGGGAAGATTGAAGTAATCAGAGGTGAATTTATTTTAATTCTCTATGGAATATTAGTTGAAAATAAACATACATGTTCTTCAAATTGCATGTCAAAACAAATGAAATGGGGTTTATTTTGGATTCACCAGATTTAAAAAAAATCCTCTGGCCTCGACCAGAGTCACCGAGGCCGCATGGTACGAGGCTGCGGACGAGTCCGAGTCACAGGGTTACGAGGCCGAGGACTGGGAAAGTCGGCCTCGAGGCCGGTCTCAAGGCAGTCCGAGTCACAGGGTTACCAGGCTGAGGCCGAGGCCGAGTACTGGGAAAGTCGGTCTCGAGGCCAAGGCCAGCCTCGAGTCCTCCATCACTGGTGATACGTGTACATACATGTAGATCCCTGGTTGTACTCCCATATATTGCACTGTAATCACTCCTGTAAATGTGAAACCAATAGCAAGCGTACCGTACAAATTAATACAAATATCATTTTAGGGGAATATTTGCAGTTGAGCATTTTTTTGTGGCAACACATCCAGAATCTTGGATTGTTATCTCTGAAAGCCAACCAAGCAATGTACCCTGTTTGCAAGGATGATAACAAAATCATTGTTGAGATGCTGGCCTGTTAATGTATGTCAATGTTTACATGGATTCTCCATGCTTGTGCAAGTAAGATGCAATTTACCTGGTGGCAAATGTCCAAGACCTTGTCACCTTGGAAGTCATCTCAATTCTCCATATCGCATGTAGCTCTCCGAATCTGAACGCATGTGGTGCTTTAATTTTTTTATCCTGAATTATCGGGAAATAAATTTCCGGTTTACGCAAGCGCGATACGCATCGAACGCTAAATTACTTGCAGATTGTGTCAAAATCTTTCTTATAATTTTGCAAATAATATGTTTTTCAAGTCCTTCATCCATATAACAACCCTTCCATTTAGGTCATGATCGGAGTCATCACACAAATTCATTTGCGTTCCGACTCAGCGTGCAGGTGGTGGCATTCCTCTCTTATGGGGTAAACATTCACGGCTTTCCTGGCGAGAGTTTCAATTTCATTTCTTCGTTTACCAGTCGTACCAGTCGTAGGAACATTTTTTTCACTAAGAAAGTCCTTTACTCGCAACACGGACATTCTTGAAAATTGAGGTATTACGAATTTGACGAGGTTTGAAATGACGTGTTTTGTGCGTTTGACTGTTCGATTTACCCAAACCGGAAGTATACATCCCAAGAGCGATCGATCAGATATCGGTATGGCGAGGTGATATCGCTTGATATTGGCTACATGTCTATGCGATAGGGAGAATTCTTAAAGGCAGGGTGACTTTTTTGCAAGCCTAAAGTCTAAAATACCATCTAAGAACTCTAATAGCAAAGTACAAGTGGGCAATTTCATGAAAAATGTTCACTTCAGTGACATTCGTCTTGGGGTGAAGATGTGCAAAACACATTATTTTTTAATGTGTTTGAAATTGTGTTGCCATGGTAATGGCATATAAATTATAATGGCAATAAATCAGGAAAAAATGTTGCGGATTGAACTGCCTCCTCAGTTTTTGACCAGTGCTAATGGGATTTAGCACACACATTGGTCATGGGATGAAGGTGTGCAAGACGCATTTCTTTTGTGTCAGAAAGTGTGTTATCATGGTAATGGTATATGGGGATGAATTAAGAAAATTTCCTTGCATAAAGCTGTGCTGATGGGGCAAGGTTATTAATCACCTACAGTGATATGTCCGGTTTAAAACTAGAAACAATGTAATACCATGCATGCCTTTAATGCACAGTACTAGAATGTCAAATTGTGGACCACCTTTGAATACAAACATGGGCAGGATAAGTTGAAGCATATTCAGAATAGTAATAATAGAAACAGTCATTGAACGTAACACGTTTTACTTTGACATTGTTACTTTCATAGCAAAATATTACTCCTACATGTACGTGTACCTAGTGTTATTCATTGTTGACATGTTAGTTGTGTATGTCAGATAAGGCTTAATGCAATTCTATCTCTCTTCATTTCTTCCAGGTCATATTCTGAAGAAACTGTTACATGTGGGCAATGGCCTCAAGGTAAGGGGATGGATTCTAACCCCCTTCTCACTCCCTTCTAACCCCCTTCTAACCCCTTCTTACCCCCTGCTCCTCTTGGATGCTCTTCTCCTTCCTCATAGAAAGAAAAAACAAAAAGCATGTATGGATAGTTTGTAGATTTTTATTGTGATCCTTTAATAATAATAATAGTACTACTACTACTACTACTACTACTACTACTACTACTACTACTACTAGTAATAATAATAGTTCTACTACTACTACTACTACTACTAGTAATAATAATAGTACTACTACTACTACTACTAGTAATACTACTACTACTACTACTACTACTACTACTACTACTACTACATAGTGATGACATGTTGTAAAGTGATAACACATTGTGGGCATGTCTCGGGGGGGGCGGGGGGGGGGCTATTTAAACAGGTATGTTTTCAACAGAAGCATGACTTAAAAATGATTTATTTTATTCATGCACCTAAGAGAATCTGGGAGGTTGTTCCATAAAATTGGAGCAGCATGAGCAAAGCTACGTTCACCTTATGTCTTGGTTAGAACTGTCGGAATAATGAATAATTTTTTTCTTGCTAGATCGGAGATTTCTTTCTGGTTTGTATACAGTGAGAAGTTCACTCAGATATGACAGAGCCAGGTCATAAAAGCATTTATAAGCTAATAGCAGTATTTTAGGAATGAGTGAATATCTCTATATTTTAATGCTGTATTCCACTTATTTTGAAACTGAATAACCGGGACCAAAAAACCCCCCAGGAAATTATAAATGTACGGTATTTGTGTGTATATTTCAGTACGTTCAACTCCAGTGCATGTAGTATTTATATAATACTAGTACCTGATACCATATATCTGTTCAAAATGTTGAATGGTACATGTACAAATACTGCCTTACATATTGAAAATAATGACTTGAGTAACTAAATGTAAGGGCTTATTGTTGTCCAGAGCTATTTGTTTATTCTTCCAGGTGGTATGGTTTCATGTCTTTGTATAGTGGAGTGGTTACATTCACTTCAGACTAGTAATAAAGCGATATTACAGCTAATGTTTGACGAGGAATTTTTTTCCCTTCCTGTATTTTTGTATAGCATCGCATGGACGGTATACGTCTCTTCCTCCTGTGGTTTCAGCTCCTTCAAGAGAACGCGTCGGAGGAGTGCTACCTGATGTATGCCACCCTGGTACCAGGCTTCCCCGTACCCTCCGGCCTCTTTGGTACTAGTCTGGAACACATCATGACACCGGCCTCCAGAACCTCACCAAATTACGACAGTAAGTATCATGAACCCAGCTTTAATCCGGGTTTGTCCATGATAAATGGGGTAGGCTGGATTTATTTCACTCTTGCAGCAATCCCTCTCACACCATCCCACCATCTTGCTTGATTCAAGGCATCTTTACTCAAATCAACCCTCTTGCAGTCCTCCTCCACTAGCCTTACCCACGTCTTTTTGGTTGTCCTGACTGTCTTTGTTTATTTACTGTAAACTGCAACACCTTCTCCAGGGCATGATCATCATTCCTTCTCAACACATGCCCTTGGCAGCTGGTGCACCAATTCCTCTCAAGTCATAGCAAGTTTCACATCGTACATTGTTCTCACCATTGCTCTCTTGGTCCGTCTAAAGAATTGCAATCTCACGTTCCCTCTAGTAACTGATGTCAAATTAGTGGGCTGTATAGTTGGGTGACTGTGGACATAGTTCCCCCCCCCCCCAAAAATGGCGTTCACATCTATGGAGCTCAGTTTTCATAATTTACATTTTGTTTACTCCCAAAATTCATTTCATTATTTTGACGGTGTTTATGAAAATCTTGAAATTGTATCCAAAATGATCATCCCGAATACAGTACAGGAAAATGTTCATGGAACTTTAAAGGAAGAAATCACATCTATAGAACTTAGTTTTCATAAATTACATTTCTTGTACTCCCCAAATTCAGTTCATCATTTAGACGGTATTGAAAGTGTTGAAATTGTGTCCAAAATGATCATCCGAAATACAGTACATGAAAATGTTCATGGATCATTAAAAGAAGATGGCTAAATAACAGGAATGAGTTAAGATTTTTTTTTTAAATTGTGAGAATTACGGTACATGGTGATGAAGAAAACCTAAATAGAGAGTACGGTGTAACACTTACTCTCAGCAAGGCCCTATCAATTAGTAAACTGCTGTCAATTTTTTTTTGGCTTACCTGTTCATTGGAACAAGAAAGTCAAAACAGCTACAGGGGGAGGAGCTTACTGTTTCAAAAAGTGCTAAATTAATACGGCGTGATGCATGCATCAGTCATGTCACGTCGGGACAGTCAGGTCAAAGCTGCCATGCGCAATCTGATTGGTTTGCAAGAAATAACCATTACCCCTAAATCGAAGAAGAAGAAGAATTCGGTACAAGGAAAGAAATGCACTATAATATTGCCGTGTAAAGTGTTTTGTGTTTAACTGTTTCCTGGCCATACAGATCACAAAATATTGCATGCTTTGAATTTCAATGGATTTCCTAGCCTATTCCTGTTTCTTGCTGGCTCCATCTTCCTAAATATTGAGCAAAATTGAGAGAAGAGTTAATCAGTAACTATTATGGGGCAATCATTAGTGTAAGATCAAACAATTTAGAAAGTGATATTTAAAGGTACTTCCTTTTTCTTTCTTAGCTAGTTTATGTCTCAGTAATTTTTGAATAACTTTCCAAATAAACTGATGTATGTAAATGGAAAGCAACTAATTTAAACTGGTAATTGAATTAAGCCAGAAACCACCACAAACAAATGCTATGACAAAAAACATACATTGCCATCATATTTTACCCTGGCCAATACAGCACACCAGGGCTAGACAGTGACAAATCATTAGTCATAGACAACTTCTTATCTTTTAACGTGTGCAAAACTTGGTAATTTTTGTTTTTTGTTTTTTAGGGGGTGGGGGAAATATGGTGATTGATGATTATAACCAAAATATACCTTTTCAAAATGGTGTTGTACATACTTGATGTGACTCCAAGAGAGTATAAGTGGTATATATTTTGTTGTCTCTCCATCTATTCATTCATTTTACATGTACTTCTAGTGAATTACTCTCGCCTGCAGCTGTTCACATTGTTTCTGTTAAAAGAATGATGGCTATGTCCTTGGGATTCATGGAAAAATAATGTCAATGTGATCTTTGAATTCCGGGGTATTTTTAGATGAAATGTCACTGCCATACCGCAGATGACCTAGGTTTCTACTTGTGCTGGATCAGTCTCTGGTGATCAGCTACAGAATGTTGGTTTTGCGTTGGTATGATTTATTAAACATGTGTAGAATTTGTGGTATTAGATTTATTGTCTTGAACTTCATAGTTTAAAAGTTACTTATATGCCCTATCAGTGTCAACAAAAGAGCTTATCAAATGTGTGAGCTAAAATGCTGTATATAGGTCAAATATTCCTAATCAATAATGATAATAATATTGCATAAATTCTCAAATGCACATATTAAATGATTAAAAGAACTGTAAATCAGAAAAGGAACCATCATAGCCCCAAAACAGAAATAATTACAAAGTCAATCACCACCCATCACAATGTTGATGCAAGCAAGGTGTCAAATTAAAGCTGATGAGTTACTTCTTTTTCCAGTGTACAAATTACTAGAATGAACTTTGTCTTCTTGATATGGTTGACCTTCGAACTTCGGTTACCTTTTTCAGAAACACTCTGTGAATAAAAAGAGAAGAAGAAGAAAAAAATCTGATTATCATACCTGTCTGGCTAAAGTTTGAGACTTTAATGGGAAAATAATTCACCTTTGTAATTAAACAACATTACATTTTAATAGATTTCATGTATATTTACAGGACAGTATATCAATAATTAGTGATGGATGTTCAACAGAACTATGTACCAAGTTTCAAAAGCAGATAACAAGTTGGCCGACTTCCATTGTGTTAATTCCCCTTGGCTCTGTGATTTTTACAGGTCCCATTCTAGAAGTGGAGATAAACCCCATTGTGCCTCCTCAGCCTGGCGAAAAACTGTCAGATAACATCACCAAACTCCTGTTGGAAAGACTACTGGAATACACAGTCACACAGGTATGTATGATTTGTCGTATATTTCTGCCAACTCACAGATCAGGGTAATTAACTTAGGATTAGTTGTGTTAATGTTGATGGATTTATTAAAGATGACTGCATTAATTTGCATTTGATAATGTGAGATAAACACTATATTCATTGCATTTTGAGTCACTATCAAAGAATCAGGTAGTCTTGAGTGGGGATTGAACCTACGACGTCTTGATTAGTAGACGAGTATCATTACCACTAGACCACTGAGAATGCCTTAAATGACTGACTGTCAATTTTAGGTTCTAAAGATAAATAAAGTGCAATCTTTAATGAGCAGTTGCCTGGTGCCTGCTAGGTGGATTAGAAGCTAATGTAACATGAACACTCGGACCATCAGGTGTACTTGGGGATGTAGTGGGAATGATATGTGTGTCTTAAAGGGAGAAGGGACAAAAATGTCAATGATTATCACAGAATACTACAATTCTGATACACAATGATGCTAGTAACAAGTAAGAAATAACAAGAGTCAACTTACCACCTGTGATTTTTTTGTTTGTTTTTGGATTAATTACATCTAATTAGTGGTCACCTTGAACTTTGTCAGGGCTGTTAACCCTCCCGCTTTTGGTGGGAGTCTCCCGCCACTGAACTCATCCTGCCACCGTCCCACTAATCTCCCGCTTTATGAAAAAACCTCACACCAAACTTGTAATAGCTTGTCAGAAGTTGTTTGGCTAGTAATTTGGCAGGTAAAAAAAAAAAAGTTTGGTGGGCAATAAGTGGATTTGGTCGGCGTTGGCCCCCTGCAGGCAAAAGTGAGTCTCCCCCCAAATCATTCTCCGAAATTGACTGCCCTGACTTTGTTTGCCGTGCAAAGTTCAAAGTAACCAGACCTTAGGTGCACCGGCACATCATTGAAAGTATGCGCGTGCGCATGACCAGCCTGTGCATGTTACAATTAAGTGCATTTAGTAAGTGCCGTATTGAGACAGTTACAAATATCGTATCGTAAGATGTGTTCTCCCACTGAAGAACTGTCAGTGAGAGAAAAGAAAAAAATATGAAAAAAGTACCCCCCCCCCCAAAAAAAAAAGAAGAAGAAGATGAATCTACCATTCTTGCATGTTTATTGACATGTTTGGGGATCATTTTCGTGGGTTATGTCATTGTATGGTTTTGTTCACACAAATACGAAGGTAGGATCTATTCTGTATTGTTTTTAGCTCATCCGGTCCGAAGGGCCCGATGAGCTTATGCCATGGCGTGGCGCTGTGTAGTCTGTGTCTCTGCGTGTGTGTGTGTGTCGTGTCTGTCTGCGGATTCTAGTCTCGGTGTTGTGTGTCTCGCGTTGTGTGTGGTGTCGGTGTGTGTGTGCTGTGGTGTGTCCTTGTGTGTGTTGTGGTAGCATGTGCTGTCGATATGGTGTCTGATTAGTGTGTGTTCGTACTGTGGTCGAGTGTGTGTGTGGTGTGCACTAGTGTTTAGGGGTGTAGTTGTCCGCCCTTTCGTAATGATGTCATCTATGGCGATCAGTGCTGTGTGCATTTGGTAGTCGTGTGGTGTCTGTGTGTGCTCTGTATGTGTGTAAGATGTGCTTTTTTCTGGATGAGAGAGAGAAGGAAGATCTGAGAAGAATTATGATGATGAGAAAATTGTGCAAGCAAAACATAATATCTTGAGAATATCAGGGTACTTTGTAATTTCTGAGAATGCCTCGTCTGGCACCTAACCCTTGTCCCGGCCATATTGGCATCAAAACTCGGCTGGCGCCTCTTTAAACTTCATTAATAACATCTTTCCACCACAAACTCAGCATATGATATTTTGAGTTTATACTCTGAAGTGTCAACTAAAATGCGCTCAAAGAAATTATTGTAGCGAGAAAACGATTAACAGAGGCAGCATCAGAAAATTTCAAACAATTATATTTTTGTTTTTCATATTTCAAAAGAAGAAATTACTCAGAATCTCCAGAAAAGCCATTTTGAGATCAAAAAAAAAATGCTGCTGCAAGATGCATACTGAAGGGAGTCCTAAATGCTGCTGAGGTGATATAGCTTCGCAGATGCTACACGGACGGTTCGCATTCGATCAGCGTCAGTGAATGCTCATATCTACACGTCTCAGTAGGTTGTGAAATTTCGTGACATTTCACACAGCATGGTAGACATACCAAGTGTTATGGGACATCTGTAAGGAGAGGTGGGGGGGGGGGAGGAGGTGTTGTCACTATTAAGAACTTGAAGCGGTGACATCACGAAGCAGAATCAAGATTAGACAGAACAAGGCAAACTTGAAAGCATATGCTTACGTACATACATTTAATAGTACAATGTAATATGAACAAGAGTAAATAGTGAGGTGGGGACAATTGACATTAATTTTACAAAGAGATACAGGTGGGAAATAAGAGGGATGGCTAACATAAAGCCAATAAAACGCCAGCAAACAACTTTGCATAAACTAGAAAACGTCAATGACGTAAGCGCTCATGTCCGGCATCTCGCACATCATATAATCCAAAATTTCATGTGTAGCAATTTTATACTGGTGAAAAGATTAAAATTTTGATGTCCCGGAAGGAAGCATGAAATATAAAAATTTGAGTGAAGAAAAATATTATGTTTCATGCCCTGGAAGCGGACATGAAAAAAATAAAATAATAATTATAAAAAAAATAATAATAACACTACATGAATTATATATGATTGGCATCCCCTGGAATCCCTTCCGGGGCTCCATACTGATTTTGTTGTTTGGAAAAAGCACATTTGAAGTGAACGGCTAAATTAATTAGGTACTTGATATGAAAAGAACTGAAATAAATTTTCTGTTATTTTTGGAATAAATTTGCATAAATATACATAATTAATTAAATGGAAGCAAGCATGTTAAAAATTCGGGAGAAGTTTAGTGTACGCAAGTAGCTCTAACCAGATAAGCAAAGCTAAATCAAAAATTGGTTGATGAAATGAATGAGAAGAAGCATTTTTTTGTTGGATTTTATTTGTGATTTGAATAAATTTGCATAAATTTGCATAATTGAATTAATTCACAATTTTGTGTCAGAAGTCTTAAAAGCCCCACCTAGCCTATCAGATCAAACATAACAGATATGAAAATCGGTCAACGAAACTGTGAGAGAAGCAAGAGCAATTTTTGTTAATTTTTTGGATTAATTTTGCATAATTACCATAATTAATTAATGGAGTATAAATTCAAAATTCTGTGTACAAGTTTAATGTGGCATAACTCAGCATCACTAAATAAAGTAATGCACAATTAAAATTGGTTGAGAATGAAGGAGAAGAAGCATTTTTTTGTGAATTTCGAAAAATTTGCCATAAATTTGCATAATGATTAATTTAAATTTGCATAATTGATTAATTTCACAATTTTTGGTGCAGGAAGTCTTGAAGCTGTCGCCCACCTAGCCGCTATCAGATGCAAAGCAACAGAATGAAAATCGGTCTAAGAAATGTGGGAAAAGAAGCAATTTTTGTGTTTTAATTTGGGATAAATTTGGCATAAATTAACCATAATTAACTCAATGGAGTATAATTTCAAAAATTCTGTGTAGAGTTTAATGTGCATCAACTCAGCCCTACAATAAAGGCAATCAAATCAAAATCGGATTGAGAATGAAGGAGAAGAAGCATGTTTTTGCTGATTTCGAATAACTTTGCATAATTAAAAACAATATAATGAAGTTTCACGATTCTGTGTAGCAAGTTTAATCCCCCACTAGCTATCATATGAAAGGCAATCAGAATCAAAATGCGGTTGAGAAATGACGAAGAAGCACAGCATTTTCAAAACTGTGGAGCGGAGCGGACGGACGGACGGACGGAAGGACGGAGGAAGGACGGGACGGAAGGACGACG
>JZLH01S0473300.1:1904-12552 GCA_001188425.1 Eucidaris tribuloides
GGCACCCTCATTTATGGGCAATGTGCATCGACCATTAATTCAAACTGAGAACTCCAATCGTCTGATACTAGTAATTTCTCTGTCAGGGTACGTAGGTGAAAGGAAAAGTAGATCCTGTGAAAAACTCAATATTTTAGGATTTTTCCAATCATCCTGCATGTAATGTTCCGTCATTTAAGCCATTATATATAATCTTTAATATTAGTTGATCTCCCAGTATGTTCTTTATCGTGTAGTTTTTTTTTTTTTTTGCTGTTAGAAACAGTGCGAAATTTTGTGAGGTTGTGTTCGCTCGTTCTACTCATTACACATTGGACAATGAATCGGAAATCATGGAGAGGGACAGCGAACAGATGCCAAAATGCCATCTTACTGATGAGGGGAGTTTCAACTCTGAATATTCATGACGTCTTTTGTTTAAACCGATCGGATAACAGTTGCAGATTAGGCCATAACTATGTAGGAGCTTGGGAAATGAAAAAAGACAGAAGGCTGTTTCCACTCCCTTTTTACACCTCCCTGCGATAACTAAGTTGAAACATTTTTTGCAATGTCCATTATAAGGGCCACGCGTCTGGTGTTGTTAACACGTTGGAGACGATTTCATTTCCCTATAACACGCATCCTAAATAGACTCTTTCCCGAGATATCTCCTTTTCAGCCCCAACGAGTTAATTGTGTTTATATACCGATTACGTAATAAGCCACTTGATGGTTACTGGTCTATACTGATTATGCATGGGCCATGTCATCGTGTAGTGCGTACAGATTAATGAGAGAGTGCTGCTGACACTATACATAAAACTGATGGCAATTCGGACGGATTACTCTAGATTAACATGCCGGTTGACTTTATTTATTCACCTCTGATAAATAAAATGATGTCTCAAATATCCAATTTTAAGTAAATTACCATCCAAGAACCGGTGTAATTTAAAACTACCCTTTCATTGTTTTCTAGCTATTCATTGGGACCGCTTTTGGGGGATAATTCCTAGTGCGTATCGACCAATATTCCAAATTGAGAACTCCAATCGTCTAAGTAATTTAGTTCCAGGGTACGTAGGTGAAAGGAAAAGTAGATCCTGTCAAAAACTCAATATTTTAGGATTTTCCGATCATCCTGCATGTAATGTCCCATCATTTAAGCTATTATATATAATCTTTAATGTAAGTTGATCTCCCAGTATGTTCTTTATCGTGTCTTTTATATTGTTGTAGTTAGAAACAGTGCGACATTTTGTGAGGTTGTGTTCGCTCGTTTTACTCATTACACAATCGACAATTAATCGGAAATCATGGAAAGGGGCAGTGAACAGTTGCCAAGATGCCATCTTACAGATGAGGGGAGTTTCAACTCTGAATATTCATGATGTCTATTGTTTACACCGCTCGGCTAATAGTTGCGTATTAGGTCATAACTATGTATTAGCTTGGGAAATGAAAAAAGACAAAAGGCTGTTTCCACTCCTTTGATTTACACCTCCCTGCGATAACTAAGTTGAATCATTTTTTGCAATGTCCATTCTAAGGGCCACGCGTCTGGTTTTTATGATTGTTAACACGTTGGAGACCATTTCATATCCATATAACACGCATCCTAAATAGACTCTTGCCCGAGATATCTCGTTTTCAGCCGAACGAGTTAATTGTGTTTATATACAGATTACGTAATAAGCCATTTGGTGGTTACTCGTGCATCCTGATTATGAATGGGCCATGTCATCGTGTAGTGTGTGCAGATTAATAAGAGAGTGTTGTTGACGCAATACACAAAAGCGTTGCCAATTCGGACGGATTACTCTAGATTAACATGCCGTTTGACTTAATTTATTCACCTCTGATAAATGAAATGATGTCAGAAATATCCAATTTTAAGTAAATTACCGTCCAAGAACCGGTGTAATTTAAAAATACCCTTTCATTGTCTTCTAGCTATTCAATGGGACCGCTTTTGGGGGATTATTCCAAGTGCATCTCGACCAATATTTCAAATTGAGAACTCCAATCGTCTAAGAAATTTAGTTCCAGGGTACATAGATGAAAGGAAAAGTAGATCCTGTCAAAAACTCACTATTTTATAATATTTCCAATCATCCTGCATGTAATGTCCCATCATTTAAGCCATTATATCTAATCTTTAATATAAGTTGATCTCCCAGTATGTTCTTTATCGTGATTTTTATATTTTTGTAGTTAGAAACAGTGCGACATTTTGTGAGGTTGTGTTCGCTCGTTTTATTCATGACACATTCGACAATGAATCTGAAATCATGGAGAAGGACAGCGAACAGTTGCCAAGATGCCATCTTACTGATGAGGATAGTTTCATCTCTGAATATCCATGATGTCTTTTGTTTAAACCCCTCGACTAACAGTTGCAGATTAGGCCATAACTATGTAGGAGCTTGGACAATGAGAAAAGACAGAAGGCTGTTTCCACTCCTTTGATTTACACCTCCCTGCGATAACTAAGTTGAATCATTTTTTGCAATATCCATTATAAGGGCCACGCATCTTCTTGTTATGATTGTTAACACGTTAGAGACCATATCATTTCCATATAACATGCATCCTAAATAGACTCTTGCCCGAGATATCTCCTTTTCAGCCCCAAACGAGTTAATTGTGTTTATATACCGATTACGTAATAAGCCACTTGATGGTTACTGGTCTATACTCATTATGCATGGGCCATGTCATCGTGTAGTGTGTGCAGATTAATGAGAGAGTGTTGCTGACACTATACACAAAAGTGATGGCAATTCGGACGGATTACTCTAGATTAACATCCCGGTTGACTTCATTTATTCACGTCTGATAAATAAAATGATGTCTGAAATATCCAATTTTAAGTAAATTACCATCCAAGAACCGGTGTTATTTTAAGATACCCTTTCCTTGTTTTCTAGCTATTCATTGGGACCCTTTTTTGGGGATTATTCCTAGTGCATATCGATCAATATTCCAAATTGAGAACTCCAATCGTCTAAGAAATTTAGTTCCAGGGTACGTAGGTGAAAGGAAAAGTAGATCCTGTGAAAAACTCAATATTTTAGGATTTTCCGATCATCCTGCATGTAATGTCCCGTCTTTTAAGCTATCATATACAATCTTTAATATAAGTTGATGTCCCAGTATAATCGTATCGCGTTTTTCTATATTTTTGCAGTTAGAAACAGTGCAAAATACTGTGAGGTTGTTTTCGCTCGTTCTATTCATTACACATTCGCAATGAAGTGGAAATCATGGAGAAGGACAGCGAACAGTTGCAAAGATCCTATCTTACTGATGAGGGGAGTTTCAACTCTGAATATTCATGATGTCTATTGTTTAAACTGCTCGTATAACAGTGGCAGATTAGGCCATACCTATTTAGGAACTTGGCTAATGAAAAAAGACGGAAGTTTGTCTCCACTCCTTTTTTTACACCTCCCTGCGATAACTAAGTTGAGTCATTTCGGCAATGTCCATTAGAAAGGTCCCTCGTCTGGTTGTTATGATAGTTAACACGTTGAAGACGATTTCATTTTCATATAACAGGCATCCTAAATAGACTCTTACCCGAGATATCTCCTTTTCAGCCTCAACGAGTTAATTGTGTTTATATACCGATTACGTAATAAGCCACTTGGTGGTAACTCGTCATCGTGTAGTGTGTGAAGATAAATGAGTGAGTGTTGCTGACACTATACACAAAGGTGTTGGCACTTTGGACGGATTACTCTAGATTAACATGCTGGTTGACTTCATTTATTCACCTCTGATTAATGAAATGATGTCAGAAATATCCAATTTTAAGTAAATTACCATCCAAGAACCGGTGTAATTTAAAAATACCCTCTCAATGTTTTCTAGCTATTCATTGGGACCGCTTTTTAAGGATAATTCCTAGTGCATATCGACCAATATTCCAGACTGAGAACTCCAATCGTCTAAGAAACTTAGTTCCAGGATACGTAGGTGAAAGGAAAAGTAGATACTGTGAAAAACTCAATATTTCAGGATTTTCCGATCATCCTGCATGTAATGTCCCGTCATTTAAGCTATTATATATAATCTTTCATACAAATTGATCTCCCAGTATGATCTTTATCGTGGTTTTTTTTTATATTTTTGGACTTAGAAACAGTGCAAAATACTGTGAGGTTGTGTTCGCTCGTTTTACTCATTACACATTCGACAATGAATCGGAAATCACGGAAAGGGACAGCGAACAGTTGATAAGATGCCATCTTACAGATGAGTTGAGTTTCAACTCTGAATATTCATGATGTCTATTGTTTACACCGCTCGGCTAATAGTTACGGAGTAGGTCATAACTATGTAGGAGCTTTGGAAATGAAAAAAAGGCTGTTTCCACTCCTTTGATTTACACCTCCCGGTGATAACTAAGTTGAATCATTTTTTGCAATGTCCATAAGAAAGGCCCCTCGTCTGGTTGTTATGATTGTTAACACGTTGAAGACGATTTCATTTCCATATAACACGCATCCCAAATAGACTCTTGCCCGAGATATCTCCTTTTCAGCCCCAACGAGTTAATTGTGTTTATATACCGATTACGTAATAAGCCATTTGGTGGTTGCTCGTGCATCCTGATTATGAATGGGCCATGTCATCGTGTAGTGTGTGCATATTAATGAGAGAGTGTTGCTGACACTATACACAAAAGTGTTGGCAATTCGAACGGATTACTTTAGATTAACATGCCGGTTGACTTCAGTTATTCACCTCTGATAAAGAAAATTATGTCTCAAATATCCAATTTTAAGTAAATTACCATCCAAGAACCGGTGTTATTTTAAAATACCCTTTCTTTGTTTTCTAGCTATTCATTGGGACCCCTTTTTCGGCTTATTCCTAGTGCATATCGACCAATATTCCAAATTGAGAACTCCAATCGTCTTAGAAATTTAGTTCCAGGGTACATCGGTGAAAGGAAAAGTAGATCCTGTCAAAAACTCATTATTTTAGAATTTTTCCGATTATCCTGCGTGTAATGTCCCATCATTTAAGCCATTATATCTAATCTTTAATATAAGTTTATCTCCCAGTATGTTCTTTATCGTGTTTTTTTTATATTTTTGTAGTTAGAAACAGTGCGAAATTTTGTGAGGTTGTGTTCGCTCGTTTTACTCATCACACATTCGATAATGAATCTGAAATCATGGAACGGGACAGCGAACAGTTGCCAAGATGCCATCTTACAGATGAGGGGAGTTTCAACTCTGAATATTCACGATGTCTATTGTTTACACCGCTCGCCTAATAGTTGCAGATTAGGCCATTACTGTGTGATAGCTTGAGAAATGAAAAAAGACAAAAGGCTGTTTCCACTCCTTTGATTTACACCTCCCTGCGATAACTAAGTTGAATCAATTTTTGCAATGTCCATTATAAGGGCCACGCGTCTGGTTGTTATGATTGTTAACACGTTGGAGACGATTTCATTTCCATATAACACGCATCCTAAATAGACTCTTGCCAGAGATATCTCCTTTTCAACCCCAACGAGTTAATTGTGTTTATATACCGATTACGTAATAAGCCACTTGATGGTTACTCGTCTATCCTGATTATGCATGGGCCAAGTCATCGTGTAGAATGTGAAGATTAATGAGAGAGTGTTGCTGACACTATACACAAAAGTGTTGGCAATTCGGACGGATTACTCTAGATTAACATGCCGGCTGACTTCATTTATTCACCTCTGATAAATGAAATGATGTCAGAAATATCCAATTTTAAGTAAATTACCATCCAAGAACCGGTGTAATTGAAAAATACCCTTTCATTGTTTTCTAGATATTCATTGGGACCGCTTTTGGGGATTATTCCCAGTGCATATCGACCAATATTTCAAATTGAGAACTCAAATCGTCGAAGAAATTTAGTTCCAGGGTACGTAGGTGAAAGGAAAAGTAGATCCTGTCAAAAAAAACCCTTATTATTTTATCATTTTTCCGATCATCCTGCATGTAATGTCCCATCATTTAAGCCATTATATCTAATCTTTAATATAGGTTGATCTCCCGGTATGTTCTTTATCGTGCACATGTCTTTTATATTTTTGTAGTTAGAAACAGTGCGAAATTTTGTGAGGTTGTGTTCGCTGGTTTTACTCATTACACATTCGACAATGAATCGGCAATCCTGGAGAAGGACAGCGAACAGTTGATAAGATGTCATCTTACTGATGAGGGGAGTTTCAACTCTGAATATTCATGATGTCTTTTGTTTAAACCGCTCGACTCACAGTTACAGATTAGGCCATAACAATTTAGGAACTTGGCGAATGAAAAAAGAGAGAAGTTTGTTTCCACTCCTTTTTTACACCTCCCTGCGATAACTAAGTTGAATCATTTTTGCAATGTCCATTAGAAAGGCCCCTCGTCTGGTTGTTATGATTGTTAACACGTTGGAGACGATTTCATTTCCATATAACACGCGTCCTAATTAGACTCTTGCCCGAGATATCTCGTTTTCAGCCCCAACGAGTTAATTGTGTTAATATACCGATTACGTAATTAGTCATTTGGTGTTCACTCGTGCATCCTGATTATGAATGGGCCATGTCATCGTGTAGTGTGTGCAGATTAATAAGAGAGTGTTGCTTACACAATACACAAAAGCGTTGGCAATTCGGACGGATTACTCTAGATTAACATGCCTGTTGACTTCATTTATTCACCTCTGATAAATGAAATGATGTCAGAAATATCCAATTTTAAGTAAAGTACCATCCCAAAACCGGTGTAATTTTAAAATACCTTTTCTTTGTTTTCTAGCTATTCATTGGGACCGCTTTTGGGGGATTATTCCCAGTGCGTATCGACCAATATTTCAAATTGAGAACTCCAATCGTCTAAGAAATTTAGTTCCAGGGTACGTAGGTGAAAGGAAAAGTAGATCCTGTCAAAAACCCCTTATTATTTTATCATTTTTCCGATCATCCTGCATGTAATGTCCCATCATTAGCCATTATATCTAATCTTTAATATAGGTTGATCTCCCGGTATGTTCTTTATCGTGCACATGTCTTTTATATTTTTGTAGTTAGAAACAGTGCGAAATTTTGTGAGGTTGTGTTCGCTCGTTTTACTCATTACACATTCGACAATGAATCGGCAATCCTGGAGAAGGACAGCGAACAGTTGCTAAGATGTCATCTTACTGATGAGGGGAGTTTCAACTCTGAATATTCATGATGTCTTTTGTTTAAACCGCTCGACTCACAGTTACAGATTAGGCGATAACTATTTAGGAACTTGGTGAATGAAAAAAGAGAGAAGTTTGTTTCCACTCCTTTTTTACACCTCCCTGCGATTAGAAAGGCCCCTCGTCTGGTTGTTATGATTGTTAACACGTTGGAGACGATTTCATTTCCATATAACACGCATCCTAAATAGACTCTTGCCCGAAATATCTCCTTTTCAGCCCCAACCAGTTAAATGTGTTTATATACCGATTACGTAATAAGCCACTTGATGGTTACTGGTCTATCCTGATTATGCATGGGCCATGTCATCGTGTAGTGTGTGCAGATTAATGAGAGTGTGTTGCTGACAGTATACACAAAGGTGTTGGCAATTGGGACGGATTACTCTGGATTAACATGCCGGGTGACTTCACTTATTCACCTCTGATTAATTAAAGCAAGACAGAAATATCAAGTTTTAAGTAAATTACCATCCAAGAACCGGTGTACTTTAAAAATACCCTTTGATGGTTTTCTAGCTATTCATCTGGATCGCTTTTTGGGGAGTAGGCCTAGTGCATATCGCCCAATATTTCAAATTAAGAACTCCAATTTTCTAAGAAATTTAGTGCCAGGGTACAAAGGTGAAAGGAAAAGTACATCTTGTGAAAAACTCAATATTTTAGGATTTTTCCGATCATCTTACATGTAATGTGAAGTCATTTAAGCCATTATATATAATCTTTGATATAACTTGATTTCATAAAGTGTTCTTTATCGTGTTTATCATACTTTTGCAGTTAAAAACAGTGCAAAATTTTGTGAGGTTGTGTTCGCTCGTTCTACTCATTACACATTCGACAATGAATCGGAAATCATTTACAGGGACAACGAACAGTTGCCAAGATACCGTCTTACAGATGAGGGGAGTTTCAACTCTGAATATTCATAATGTCTTTTGTTTTATCCGCTCGGCTACCAGTTGCTGATTAGGCCATAACTATGTAGGAGATTGGGAAATAAAAAAAGACAGAAGGCTGTTTCCACTCCCTTTTTACACCTCCCTGCGATAACTAGGTTGAATCATTTTTGCAATGTCCATTATAATTGCCACGCGTCTGGTTGTTATGATTGTTAACACGTTGGAGACGATTTCATTTCAATATAACACGCATTCTAAATAGACTCTTGCCCGAGATATCTCGTTTCCAGCCCCGACGAGTTAATTGTATTTATATACCGATTACGTAATAAGCCATTTGGTGGTTACTCGTGCATCCTGATTATAAATTGGCAATGTCATCGTGTAGTGTGTGCATATTAATAAGAGAGTGTTGCTGACAGTATACACAAAAGTGTTGCCAATTCGGACGGATTACTCTAGATTAACATGCCGGGTGACTTCATTTATTCACCTCTGATAAATGAAATGATGTCAGAAATTACCCTTTCTTTGTTTTTTTAGCTATTCATTGGGACTGCTTTTGGGGGATTATTCCTAGTGCATATCTATTATCGACCAATATTCCAAATCGAGAACTGCAATCGTCTAAGAAATTTAGTTCCAGTGTACTTAGGTGAAAGGAAAAGTAGATATTGTGAAAAACTCAATATTTTAGGATTTTCCGATCATTATGCATGTACTGTCCCGTCATTTAAGCTATTACATATAATCTCTAATATAAGTTGATCTCCCAGTATGATCTTTATCGTGTTTTTTATATTTTTGCAGTTAGAAACAGTGCAAAATATTGTGAGGCTGTTTTCGCTCGTTCTACTTATTACACATTCGACAATGAATCGGAAATCATGGAAAGGCACAGCGAACAGTTGCCAAGATCCCATCTTACAGATGAGTTGGGTTTCAACTCTGAATATTCATGATGTCTATTGTTTACACCGCTCGGCTACCAGTTGCGGATTAGGCCATAACTTTGTAGGAGCTTGGGAAATGAAAAAAGACAGAAGGCTGTTTCCACTCCCTTTTTACACCTGCCTGCGATAACTAAGTTGAATCATTTTTCCAATGTCCATTATAAGGGCCACGTATATGATTGTTATGATTGTTAACACGTTGGAGACGATTTCATTTCAATATAACACGCATCCTAAATAGACTCTTGCCCGAGATATCTCGTTTCCAGCCCCAACGAGTTAATTGTGTTTATATACCGATTACGTAATAAGCCATTTGGTGGTTACTCGTGCATCCTGATTATGAATGGGCCATGTCATCGTGTAGTGTGTGCAGATAAAAAAGAGAGTGTTGCTGACAAAATACACAAAAACGTTTTCAATTCGGACAGATTACTCTAGATTAACATGCCGGTTGACTTCATTTATTCACCTCTGATAAATGAAATGATGTCAGAAATATCCAATTTTAAGTAAATTACCATCCAAGAACCGGTGTCGTTTAAAAATACCCTTTCTTTGTTTTCTAGCTATTCATTGGGACCACTTTTTGGGGATTATTCCTAGTGCATATCGACCAATAGTCCAAATTGAGAACTCCAATCATCTAAGAAATTTAGTTCCAGGGTACGTAGGTGAAAGGAAAAGTATATATTGTGAAAAACTCAATATTTTAGGATTTTTCTGATCATCTTGCATGTAATGTGCCGTCATTTAAGCCATTTTATATAATCTTTAATATAAGTTGATCTCATAAAGTTGTCTTTATCGTGTTTATTATATTTTTGCAGTGCGAAACTTTGTGAGGTTGTGTTCGTTTTACTCATTACACATTCGACAATGAATCGGAAATCATTGAGAAAGACAGCGAACAGTTGCCAAGATACCATCTTACAGATGAGGGGAGTTTCAACTCTGAATATTCATAATGTCTTTTGTTAAATCCGCTCGGCTACCAGTTGCTGATTAGGCCATAACTATGTAGGAGCTTGGGAAATGAAAAAAAAACAGAAGGCTGTTTCCACTCCCTTTTTACACCTCCCTGCGATAACCAAAGCCGCGTTTACACTATGTTCCCGGTGACCACGGCAACCACGTTTCAGGCCACCGTGGACAAAACGGGATAGACGTGAGACCACACGGAAAGACCCGCTACGGATCACCTCCAAGTGCTGTTACGGCCTATAGCGTACTGTCGAGTTTTATTGCGTTCCTCTCGTTTTCCTACGGCCTATTAGGTTTCTCATCCTCACCGTGACTACCGTGGCATTTTTTACGAATTAAAAAATCTGGCCCAGCATCCATAGCAACACGGACTGTCACGTTTGCCCAGCCCTTCCTCCCGCGTGGTCTCACGTCTATCCCGTTTTGTCCACGGTGGCCTGAAACGTGGTTGCCGTGGCCGCCGGGAACATAGTGTAAACGAGCCTTTAGTTGAATCATTTTTGCAATGTCCATTATAAGGGCCACGCGTCTGGTTCTTATGATTGTTAACACGTTGGAGACGATTTCAGTTCAATATAACACGCATCC
>JZLH01S0473300.1:12577-23545 GCA_001188425.1 Eucidaris tribuloides
AAAGAATTTCCAAAAGAAAACATGGTCAGTATGATGCGAAGCGAATGGCTTGTGGCCGAGGAGGGGTTGCAATGTATATTCATCAGAGGTTGTGTATTTCAGGGCGTGTGGCCCCGGTGTTTGTGGGGGGTCTCAAATTTAATCACAGAGGTTGTGATACATTTATTTCCAGCGGTTTGTGTGTTGTGTGTGTTTGTGTGTTTGTGTGTGTGTGTGCTGTGTGTGTGTGTTGTGTGTGGTGTTGTTGTGAGGGTGTGGTGTGTATGTGTGTGTTTGTGTGTGTTTTGTTTGTGTTTGTGCTGTCCCTCTCTCTCTCTCATGTCTGTGGTGTGTGTTCTGTGCCTTGTTTCTGGTGTGTCTGTATTATATACTAGGATTGTTCCATTTCTTTACCTTGATTAAAACCTTTGCATGTTTGTGCTTGTTTTAAATCGAAAATAGAGGACTACTAACTAAATAAGTTAGAAGTAAAAATAAACAGGCTCTTTTATTAGCAATCAAGGTTCTATTTTGTTATCACTGATATTTTCGAAGTCGTTTCCTTGAGATAAGTGAATTTCATCTGTCTTGAGTAATTCATTTTTTTCCAAAGTGTAAAAAAATTCAATACAATTAATATGGGTGGGAATTATGTGTAAACTAAAAATTCAATATGTTCATATGACGTATTAGCGCCAAACTTTTCACTTCAGTGAATAATGATAATTGATCGGGTTGACGACAAGAAATTTATGTGTTCGTATCCAGGGCAGAGGCGATCGACATTCGGGGGGCAGGGGGGCGATGTCTTCTTTATGAAAGCCTGGAATGCTCTCGCTTTCATAAAGAGACGATGCTAGCTACACCTCCATTGTCATCGCAGGTTTGTCTGGTTATGCGCGGCTGGATATGACAGCTCAGAGGCCACAATATCTAGGCGTTCCGCATGACCGGCCGCTGTAGAAAAAATGAGCGAATTTTGCCGGAAATTGCATTGCCTGCCGGAAAAAATCGGCCCTAGAATTCAAAACGCCTTATCAAAATTCAATGATCTTGCCGTATCTTTTATTGGAAAAAGAAACGTTCTAAACCAACGAAATAAAAATTAATGACATTTTGCCAAATAATGGTGAAGAAATTTAGCGATCTATACTCGTAGCATTCTTTCTGGGCCACGCCTTGTATTGGGTCAGATCCGAAACTCGCAAAATTTGAACGTGAGGACCAGGCGGATTGACGCCACCTGATTTCGTGCAGATCTATCGACGTGATTCAAATTCAGCGGATGCTGTTGACTCATCTGAAGTCGGCTCGGACGGTGCTTGTCATAGACCCAGCGTCATTACTTTGATACGTCGTATAAGCACACCTTCTTTTCTTTTCAGGTAAGAAAATATACTTCTACTTTAAGCCGTGTTTACACTATGCTTCCCGGTGACCACGGCAACCACGTTCAGGCACCGTGCGACAAAACGGATAGACGTGAGACCACACGAAAAGACCCGCTACGGAAGTCACCTCCAGTGCTGTTACGGCCTATAGCGTACTGTCGAGTTTTATTGCGTTCCTCTCGTTTCCTACGGCCTATTAAGTTTTCATCCTCACCGTGATACCGTGGCATTTACGATTAAAAAACTGGCCCGGCATCCATAGCAACACGGACTGTCACGTATTGACCCAGCCTTCTCCCGCAGTGCTTCACGTCTATCCGCGTTCTTGTCCACGGTGGCCTGAAACGTGGTTGCGTGGCGCGGGAACATAGTGTAAACGAGCCTTGTAGTTTCATATATCATTTAATAGGCCATTTATTGTAACATTTAACTCGTGATTGAGATGTTCCTTGGATGTTTGGCCAACTACATTTTAATTCATTGGTTATCTATATTTCATTTTGGTTTATTGGTTTTATATGTTATATATTTGATATTTTGTTTGTTAATAACACGTTCACTGTTCAGTTTGATTAAGCAGCGCTTTATTTTAGCGAATACGATTGTGACTTACTTTCTGGAGTGAGAAAGTTTTGTTTTGGGAAATTCCAAATGGAATGGTATTGCCCGGGTCAATCAAGAGAACTTATAATGTAGAATTAAAGATCCTTACTGAACAGATAATTTGTTAACAGTTCTTAACTAGTAAGTTGTGAATTAAGCTGATACTTATAGTTGATCGTTGTTTATCTTATGATATGTTAAGACTTTTCGATTGTTGTTGTTAATTGATAGTATTGGGCTATATTGTTTATATTATTGGAGCTACAGTTGATTAACTCTTGAATGCCCGGTATACAGTCACACCGGGTGGCTGGAGGTCAATCTGTGCGGTAGCCAGTGAGAGGATTTTGTTTTACGACGAACGATTTATCGGTGAGAACATGGACCTACAACGTGATTTTATCACTTTGATCGTGTTCGGAACTGAGTCTTATTTACTGTATTTAGGCAATGGAAGAAAGAAAGTGTAGGGATTTTTGTGTGATAAATATAGGTTTGTGTAATTGTAAGCCTTATGTATTTAAAGAGAAGTGTGTTTTTGTATTGAATTAGTCACGATATAGTTCAGACAAGGTTAGTGAGTGCTTTACATTATTTGTTAGTTAAGTTGTATTAGAAATAGTTATTTGAGAAGTTCGTATTACCAAAATGTAGTTTGAGAAAGTTCGTTTACTTTTTACTTTCGAGATGGAGTGATACTTTCACTACCAAGCTGCATATAGGGGAGAGCGGGGCGAGTTCGCCCTAGGGGCGAGTACGCCCACCACGTGATTTTCCCCTTTGCTGTGATAGGATATAAGTTTCGCTGATGATGTAATGACAACCTACCCCTAGTTAACAATATACGTTGGCGAGAGGTCATGTGCTCAGAATCCCAGAAACTTATGGTGAATTATCCGTTTTGAGGCCATTTGAGTAAAAAAAAAAGTATTTCAGATTTCTTGAATTTTTTATAGACATTCAGGAATGTAATAATACTAAGTTTTGTTATTAGAAAGGTGTGATATTTGCCTATTGAAAAATGCCGTTGATACTTCAACGTAGGTTGTACATTTTGCGTAGAACATGAGAAAAGAAAATCGCAGCCCGTGGGGCAAGTTCGCCCCCTTTGCGACGGGGCATGTTCGCCCATGGAGCTCTACACGTTAACCACTGAATAAGGAAGCAGATTATTTACTATGTAGATAATGCTGAATCACTTTGCATGATTTCATACAAGTCAAAAAACAAATGCATATGATAATGTTAACGTATTAAAGAATCCTCCATCGAAACAAATGTTAACAAATGCCCTATTTTACAAATTCATTTGAAATATTATATTTTGTATATCTTTATTTTACATATCACTGTTTTCCTTATGGGCGAACTCGCCCCGTCTAACAGGCGAACTTGCCCCGGGGAGGGGCAGGTTCGCCCTGCAGCGGAAATTTTTTTCACGGCCCGTTTTTGTTTTTTTTCAAAACCGTATGCATGTCCTCGGTGAAAATAGGATATTAGGTAGATATTACCCAGGCCTTTATCCATGATAAAGCACGACATTCTTGCTAAAGAAACAACGGCTCTAGAAGAGCGAGAACAAAAATGGTGCGAACTCGCCCCGCTCTCCCATACATGGCTGATGCAATATATGAGTCACACTCTTAGGACCAGTAGAATTCTCGCTAACTGATGTAGACTCTTGGGATGACTTCGCAATTTTTCGTAAAGTTGTGGTTTAGGTGAGCTAGGGCCAACTCGTCCTGGCTGGATTTTTGGGAGCTTTGGCAACAAAACACGTGAGGCGCTGACCCGCATCGTACGAGGGAATCTAACTGTTAGGCGATGTCAGGATGACTGCGGACGTAATAATGACTCTAAAAATCATCAAATCAGGTTTAAAGGGAGAAGGTGCCAGCAACTAACAGGCATAAGTTAAGAAATAAAGAGGAATTGAGAATATTGTGAGAATTATGGTATATGGTGATAAAGACAGCCTAAATTAGGGCTACTGTGTGACACTCACACTCAGCAAGGCCCTATAAATTAGTTAATTTGTGTTTATTTTATGTCTTTGCAAGCCTTATCTTCAGATAAAACTTGTAGAAACAGTCATAGGGGGGAGGAGCTTATCGATTCAAACAGTGCATACATTACTACGGCGTGACTGACACACGTCGGGTGGCATGCATCAGTCATGCTTGGTCAGTGTCAGCAATGTGTACGTGCGATCTGATTGGTTGGCAAGAACTCAAATGCTTTCTTAACTTATGCCTGTTAGTTGCAGGCGCCTTCTCCCTTTAATATAAGTACGACAACCTCGAGATTTACGATCCGCTGGATCATAGTCTCGCTTTTGATACGTGGTTTACATATTGCCATTGCCATTGCCATTGCTATAGATCAGTGCGAAGCTTGTGAGCTACGTCGCCAGAGCTATTGAGAAGAAATTACGATATTTACCCCGTGGCTGACGATACCATCGTAACCGTGAGTACTCTGAGGTCCAGTCCTTTTCAGGATAGACCTTCTTTTCCCCTAAAATTTTGTTAAATTTTGTCCGATTCTTCGTAATTTTCCGTGTTAATTTTTACGCGGACGGAGATTTCAGCCGGTTTACCTGTGCAAACCTAAGGCTACTTGAAAGCCTCTCGCAGCAAAACTCAACAAATTGATTTCTTCGGGGTTTGGCGACCGTGTTACCGCGCGTATTGATAACATTCGTCACAAACCGTCACGAAAATAGTCTATCTTCGAGACTCCTGCCTCAATCTGTGACGCGCAAAAAAAAAACGCTAGCCGTACACAGCACACACTACTTTTTTTTCGTAGTGCGATTCGGCAAGCTGTACAAAGAAGTGTACATTGCAAATGCGAACGAATCCTGAGCCAACGGCCGGATTGACCAATCAGCACGAGGCTGCTGGCATTCGATGGTTGCTACTGAAGTGTAGTATGAAAAAGTAACAGGTTTTTTTACGCATTGCGTTGTGTGTGCACTATAGAGTCGAATCAGGGAGTTAAAGGTAAAATTTACCCTGACGTCAAATTGGTTTTTATAAAAGCTGAAAAAATAAGAGAAATGTATTAATGAAAGTTTGGTGAAAATACACCAAAGAATAAGTTATGAAGTTCCCAAGGTTTAATTTTGTGACGTCACATGCGAGCAGCTCCCCATATGGCATGTAATATAAATTCCATAAATTGCAATTTTTTTAATGGTTCGTGATAATTGAATGTGTGTGTTTTTTTTTCATAGAAGCCTGTGTGAAATAATGTCTGTAATAATATATTGAATACACAATAAAATCATTTTCAAATTTTAAAGAAAACGGAACTCTTATGGAATTTATATTATATGAAATATAGGGAGCTGCTCGCATGTAACGTCACAAATTTAAATATTTAAAATTCCAAAACTCTGTTATTCTTTGGTGGATTTTCGTCAAACCTTCATTAATTTTTTTTCTGCTTTTATCAAAAACAACTTTACCTCGGGATGAACTTTGCCTTTAACAACTCCCTGGATGAATGTATTATTGGATTTATAACTCAATGGTGTGCACGCACGGCATTTTTACTTGACAATTTTGTAGGTAGCGGCCTACTAATTCCTTGACTTATAAAAATATGCGTTAATTTGGTCGACTTCAGCCTTGTTTTTCGACAATTTTTAGATTACCCCAGACCTTCCTTTTTTGCACCAATACAAATCATTTCATCTTATTTTCAATTTACACCCTGTTTGACAATAAACTTTTTTGTTACCCTTGTTTGAAGTAGAACAGTCCTTATAAGCTTTGCCCACAGCGGAGGTCAGTGGCTTTGCCCCGCCAAAAGGCACACGGGCATGAAAACACTGTTGCGAGCAAGTCATCAAATTCATCCCCCAAATGATAAAAATGGCTCAAAATGCCTCATAGCTCACTCACAAAATCTACAAACATTGACACCAAGGAAGTAAAACAAGACAAATAAATGGTATGATATGGTATCAAACATTGTTTTAGTTGGACTTCAGCGCCTCATGCATATTTTGATTAGACAGCTACCTGTGATACAAGTAAGTATACATACACACCAGGGGCGGAGGAACGGGGGGGGGGGGGCAGGGGGCATACGCTCATACACACGGCTGGCCCCGTTTCACAAAGGTTTACGATTTTGAACTGCAATTACTCGCACACCTTTGTGCAACGAGGCCCTGTATTATGATCCGCCAATACTTCAAACTAATGATTATCCAAAGTCATTTTCTAATGTCTCTAAAAATTTATAAACAGATGTTTGACAATTCCCTAGTGTAAGAAAATCCCGCTTCGTCACCCACCTCCCTAATCGTTCATCGAAAATCATGATTACACTGACCTATCGAGGTAGGATGCGTATGATTTGGTTCGATTGTTGATTCATCAATTACAATTTTAATCTTGTAACCAGATTATATACTTATTTGTAGAATCATTTTAATCATATATTTATTCATTCATTCATCTATTTCTTCCTTTATTTTTTATTTTATATATTTTTATTTATGTATGTATTTCCTTATTTTTCTATTAATTTATTTCTTCATTCCTTCATTCATACACACATGTATTCATTAATTCTTTTCTTGAATTATTTACTTATTAATTTATAAATCAAAATCATTATCTAATAGATTCGTGTTTTATTTGTTTTATCCTCTGTTTGCTTATCACTTAGTAACTTAGCTAGTTATATATCTCTATTATTTTTATTCATTTCAGTTACTTAATCCTGTAATCAGTTTATTTCAATTTATCTTATTATTTCATTCATTCATAAATTTTCCTGTGTATATGTTTATTCATTCATTCGTCAAACGTTTTATTTTACAGTTATTTTTCTTTCCATCCGTCACGTTATGAGTGTATTATTTACAATAGATATTTACATGTACGTTGTTAAATTACTTCATTCATTATTTTCTTTATTTATTTGGCTTCATGTGCCAAAATTTACTTACATTTATTTGTTTATATTTTCATCTATTCTTTGTATACCGTCTATTTAGCGATCATTGTCTATCAAGTGATATTTTCAAGTTACTTAGATTTATCAAATAATCTAATGCATTTTAAAAATGGTTGTTTTATCAGTTAGCTGTGATTTATCTATTTAATTATGAAATGAAGCGTGTTCGTCTTGCCTTTCTCAGGGCCTTTCTTTGACTTAATTTTCCCCGGTACCTGGTTGACACCGACGCTCATCAAGCAGTGATGACAGCAAACACCAACACCAACACCAGAGCAACAATACTCTGCAATATATTATCGGATCTGGGATTTATAACATAGGTCTACATTGTAATTTACTTGTAGTTTGAAGGCGAGAGAACACAGGTCGATGTAATACACGTGGGGGTATTGTGGTCGGTGTCACTGTCACACACCACGGAAATCAACTCACGGGCTCACGTAGTTCAGTGCCGCGATGACCTCTGTATAGGTGCCTTTACACGTTCACGCAAAGCGGTTTACGCCATGGCACTCATCGTAACGTGCCAATGAGGGAAACGCTCGTGACGGTGCGCAGCTGGTAAAACAAGTGCGTGGCCGTTCGTGACAAAATGTGAAACTTTTTAAAAAGTTTTTTAGCTCATCCGGCCCGAAGGGCCCGATGAGCTTATGCCATGGCGTGGCGTCCGGCGTCCGTCCGTCCGTCCGTCCGTCCGTCCACAGTTTTGAAAATGATTCTTCTTCCGTCATTTCTCAAACCGATTTTGATTGCTGATTGTTTCATATGATAGGGCTAGGTGGGGGATTTAAACACTACACAAGAATATCTGTGAAATTACATTATATTTTTTATATTATGCAAATTTTATTCGAAATCAGCTAAAAAATGCTTCTTTACTCCTATCTCTATTTCTCGAAGGGAAAGCATGATCGAATTTATGATTTTGAAATATGCTTTAAAAGTATTGGTATTTAAGAGTTACGCTAGAAAGTTTATCACATTAAAATCTGCTGCTACACAGGATTTTCAGAAAGTGTATCAAAGCACTCCATTAGGGAGGTTGAAGATTTATGCAGAGATAAATATTATGGCAAGTGTTATAAGCCGACCAAAATGAGACGACCGAGAAAAATGATCGGGCTCGGGAAGCGAACAGTCTTTCGCACCGACAAAAAGTTTCATCTCGAAACATAGATTTGTCATGCTCTGTTTGGTTTGGAAGTCTAGAAATAAGGAGCGTACAATTGGTGGGAACGCTTCCAAAAGAAATTAGTGGCAGAGGCTCAGGAAAGTTTGTGAACACGTAAATTAGCACAGGTAGTTAATGGAGGATGGCAATGTGATGAGGAGAATGTAGATAGCGCAAATTCGAAGAGATTGTTATGTTCGGCGAAATTAGATTTACCGAGATAATCGCAGCAGAAGAAATAGGCGTGGGGAGTCATTTACCGCTTGCAAATTGTCGTCAAAGCCGGAATATTTAAAATGTCGTGAATGTATGGTATTGTGATAGGAGGGCCCTGGGAGAAGCGCTTGGAGAATTATGCAGATTAGAACACGTATTAGCACGAGTTAATTTTGAGAATTAATAAGAGCATTCATTAATTAGGTTGAATTGGTAATGTTAATGAAATGCAAAAATAAATTAGCGCAAAATACAAAAGATTTGGGCTTCTTCGTGGTCTTAACAGTTTCTTGACAGCGCGGAGAGTTGATCGAGAGAGGTTAGAGCGCGTGACCGATTTCATTCTGCTGTTGTTTGTCTGATAGGGCTAGTGGGGGCTTCAGACTTTACACAAATTGTGAATTAATCAATTATGCAATGCGAATTAAAATTAATCAATCTATGCAAATTTATGCATAATTTTTCAAAATAGCAATAAATAAAAAAAAATGCTTCTTCTGCATTTCTCTTCTCAACCAATTTTGATTTAGTTTGCTTTATCTGGTAGAGCTAAGCTTGGTACACTAAACTTCTACCCAGAATTGTTAACTGTTGCTCCATTAATTAATTATGGTAATTTATGCAAATTTATTCCAAAAATAACAGAAATTTATTTCAGTTCTTATTCATATCAAGTACCTATTAAGGGATCCGGGGATGCAATCATATATAATTCATGTAGTTATTATTATTTTTTTATATTATTATTTTATTTTTTTCATGTCCCTTCCAGGGCATGAAACTAATATTTTTCTCACTCGAATTTTTTTATATTCATGTTCCTTCCGGGACATCAAATTTTAATCTTTTCACCAGTATAAAATTGTACCACATGAAATTTCGGATATATGATGTTGCGAGATGCCGGATGAGCGCTACGTCATTGACGTTTTCTAGTTGCTATGGACCGGCCGGGGCTCGAACCCGCGGCCTTCCGGACAGTGGCGTATCGAGAGGGGGCAGAGGGGGCACGTGCCCCGGGCGCCACTTTAAAGGGGGCGCAAAAAACGCAAAAGACAGACAGAGAAAGGGAAGAGAAGGAAGAAAAATTATGATCCTTAAGGATAATGCGCCCCTTCTTTTCCAGTTCTTGAGGTAAAATGCATTAGAAGAATGGTTTCGTAGGATTAAAAATACGAAAATTTTCTAAAGCTCGGTCGCTCTGCTCCCTCCCATATTTTCTTTCACGATTTCGTAATTTTACATCCTAATATATCTATACAATTGCAAGATTGTATTTTAAGGAAATGTTCACAATTTTTTTTTTTCAAAATGGTAGTTATAGTTGCCTTGCTTGATAATATCAGTTCAATCAACCCCTTCTTAAATACTGCGCCGCAGTATTCGATAAAATGTATAGAATAAAATTTTGCCAATAAACGGGTACAAGATTAAAAAAAGATTTTGAATCTTAGTTGCCTTGATAAATTTTCCTAACATGCTAATTTGGCGCCTCATTTGATCAGGGGCGTCGATCCTTGGGGGGGGGGGGGAGTAAGGGAAGCATTCGCCATCCAAATGAAAATATTGGGCCAAACATATCGATTTGCCCCCTCCCCAATAATTTCGGCAACTTGAAAAATTCACAATTCCATTGTGCGGGGTGATGCGGAATCAAAATTCGTGCACGTGTAAAGGCACCTTATTGGCCTCCACAGACGTACGACAGGGTTCAAGATTTAACCACCATTTCACTGACTAAAGTGTGTACAAAATATAAAGGGTTGAAAATTACCTTTTGAACAAGGAATTTAAATCTTTTCTAGGGTAAAAGTAAATGCATTTTCAGTTTTTGCAACTAGAACCCTGTATATTTCATCGTTTTTTAGAAAAAGTCAGATTTTTGGTCATTTTTTGCCAAAATAGCTGTTTTGGGGAGAAAAATTTTTCACCACCTACATTTGAAATGGTTGTAGTATCCAAAAAATTAAAATATATTCATTGTGTTTCATTTATTGTTTCATAGTAAAGTCTTTCCAGTGAAACTGTATTTGCTTTAGATTATGGCATACTTTACATGTGGTAACCCGTAGAAATTACTCTTGGCCCTGACAAACGATACCCCCCAAAAACGCTCTTGTCAGAGTGATACATATTTTGAACCACCACAACATCTGGTAGGAAGGAGCTAGAGAGCTTAATTTCCCCTCATTTTATGCAAAATTTAATCAGCTATAAGCTTATTATAACTGCATTTTCCTTACAAATTAATGAACAGGAGAAAAATGCCAAAAAATTACCCCTACCAATAAATTTTGAAAAGTGTGTAAAAAATCAGGACCTTTCTCAAAAAATTATTTTAGAAAAACTCATTAAGCTACAGACCTGAAAACCTAATCACTTATGCCTCGAACATTTCCCCCTAAGTGATTAGATTTCTGATATGTTAGCATACATCGTTTTTTTTTCAAAATATTTTTTTTCAGAATGGATTTTACCAATTTTCAACCCCCCCCCCTCCAATGAATATGCAATAGACCATTTGCATAATATATTCCAATTTAGATGAATATTTCTCTGCTGAACCCCAGTGCAGTTATTTTTCTCACCTGTACTTACAGTCAGGCAGCAGCACGCCCAAAGTCCCTT